>JASAMX010021831.1:0-20282 GCA_030248175.1 Microlaimidae sp. YZB2_3
AAATTATATTGATTTTTTATTAAGAAATAAATTTTTTATACTTTTTTTGGAACCAATTTGTTTTACTTTTAATAAAACTTTTTACTTAATATGCCTGTTTTGTCCCTTGTTTGTACAGGCTATTTTAATATGAGGGAAAGCTGGGACTCGTCAGCAAACACTTCCCGTCATATTTAATTATTAGTAGGTATCATTCGTGATTAGTATGCTGTTAAAATTAAAATAAAAGAATTATAAGTTAAGTGGGAGGATTTAAACTTTAGAAATATTTACAAAGGTTATATTATAAACTTTTAATTATTTATAATATTTTGATTATGAGGATTGAAATGAAGATAAACCCGTGCGTTACAGTCAGGTGAAAAAAAGGGGGCAGGGTAGAGCCCACCCCTCCCCTAGCCTCGAAATTTCGGGACTCCCCCTCTTCCCAAATTTCCGAATTTTTTACCCCTGACCCACCTCTAGAATTTGAAATTGGAATTGGACCCCCCTCCCCCCTTAGGAAAATTTTAGGTACTTTTTTAATACTAAATTTTCTTTCAAAAACGTGAATTTTTAACACATATTCATGTTTTTACACTTTTTTTACACCATAATATTGCTTTTCATTCAATAAAATGTACTATTATCCTATGAAAAGAACAATTGTTAAAGTTATTCTGGTTTAAAACTGTTTTGCTTTGGACACCGGACGGACCCCACCTGACCCCCCTCTAGATTTCAAAATTTTGCACCCCGGGTCGACCCCCCTAAAAAGCTGGGAGGGTTCGGACCCTCTGGGACCCCCTTCTGGAATTCAAAACTCGATTTACCAATTTTAAATAATCCATTTCAATAAGTTCCTACTTTAATGGCATACTTTCCATTTTTATTCTCCAAAGGCACGTCATTTCAATGACAAAACTGAATTTGTCTAAATTCACACAAAAAAATCCACTTTCTTTTTTATCAAAGTAAGTAGGCCACTTTAATAGACTATGAAATTATGTCATTATAATGGCATACAGATGTGCAAGATATATGCAATTATACAGATGTGCAGATATACGGACTTTTATACAAGAAAGGAACATTTTTAGTTATATATATTTTTTTAGTTTTATGTCATAATGATTGATTTTAATATTGTTTTGGCCAATAGAAATAAACAATTCAAACAAAAAAATAGGGGGCAGGCTGAATTGTTTTCTGGGAAAGCTAACATAGGGGGAAATGATGACACTTTATAATAGATATTTACAGGCTTAAAATCATTTTAATTCCCACTTCATTGTGTTTTTTGGTGTTATAAGTTTAGTATTTTATAATTTAGTGAATATTTGGGTCTTGTGTGCAGTTTTCTGGTTGGCTTCGGTGATAGTTGTTGGAACACTCAATTGTATTCAATACTGAGCTCATTATATCCCGAAGACAGTTCTTCCGCTTTTGGTTTATTCAAATTCTTTCAAGTAACTTTATTTTTATTCAATCTTTCAAAACCAAAACAGTTAATGTGTTTTTAAAGATAATTCGTGTAAATAATCGTTTAAAGCCACTTAGCAATCATTTGCTTAAAAACTACTGTTTTACAAAAAAAAGAAACGAGTGAAAAGTTTAGGTTTGTTGTAACCTACTTAGAAATATTTAGAATGAATATTCAGTGCATGTGATTCTAAATTTGTCAACCAATACATGCTAATAGCTAAACAAAAAGCTCAGTTTCGTTTGTAATTATAGAAAACAAAAACACATTAATTTATAATAATTTTTTTTACTAGTTCATTTCTTGTAATGCCAATTAAAAAAGTCGACGATTTTCTTTTCTATAATATTGCCGAATTAATTCTTTTTTATAATTGCTGCTGCAACCATCTTATTAAAGTGTAGATCAAGTTTTTTGATTGTAAACTTTACGTAACCAAGGTATCACTCCCAAAAGCTCAGTTTAAGTAAAAGGAAATATTCTTTTAAAAAACGTTTTATAAATATGAAGGGTATTAACTTTTCATAAAGTAAAAAAAGTTTATCCTATGCTCCATTTTACTAACGTAACAAACTTGATACTATTTATTTGCTAAGCCTAACTATTCTTTTTTTTCAAAGTTTCTTTTCTAATATTGTCAACAAAAATAGATTAAGGAATTATAATGTTTATAATTTAGTCGTTAGCCGCCGCCACAAGCTTTTACTACGGGTCCGTGCTGGAGTTACAGTGGCAGCTCTTGATCTTGGTTCTTCTCGCCGTGGCCGGAGCTCTTTCTTTTTTCCCTGTGGAATGGATGGCTCAGCAGAGACCATCTGGACTCAAAATTGCTTGAACAAATTGATTATTGAACTGAATCATAATTTATTTAAGGAAAAAAGATCTTTTGGTTCAAAAACTGTGTTTTTTAAAATTTGCAATTTATATTAAGCATATGTTTTTGAACATAGCACGCATAAATTTACAGTTCTATTAATACATTATTAATTGTTTATTTTTGTAAAATTAATATTAAAAGCTGCCCGAAATTAAGCGGTTTCTGTACTGAATTTTTTAAGTTTACAAAATAATTACGCAATCGGATAGGGATATTATATGATTCGAACTTTTGCACTATTTATTAAAATTGAACATAATTTAGGATGCCATGATAAAATAAACAATTGTTAGAAATTGTTGCTTAGAACAAATGTTAGAAGCAAAAACGTGGTTTGCAGCTGTTGACTCTATTTTAACCTAATAGATAATATTAATAAATAATAATTATCTAAGTGTTTTAAAATTTAAACCTACTGAATACCTACGCCTATAATTTTAAGAGGTAGCTTGTGGGTAAATTTTCGTCCCAGTAGCCTAATAATTTTGATGATTTAATTACATATTTAGCGACAAAAAAATGATCAGAAAATTTCTTATTCTCGTATGACGAAACCGCATAATGTTTAAATCTTGCTTACACTTTTTTTGTTTTTATATAATATGACCCTATAATTCTTATATTTTGCGTTTTTTATAAGATCGTAAATTCAGATGATTCATCCCTGTTTAGTTTGTTGTGCTTTTTGTTCCGCGTGTTTAAAAGTTGTTTTATTAATCTGTGATTTGTTAAATTTACCTTTTTGCTTGTAAATTTATTATTGTATCTTGTCATAATTTGTGTCATTAAGTATACTTATGTATTTCATGTATTCATTTGCTTCAATATTATAGTTATATAATATATCCCTATTTTTTTATTTTTTATAAGCAAACGGCTTAAATTACTTAATTATACTGCATAGAAAGTACAAGAGTTTTAATTTAAGTTTTAAATCATAAAAAACCCAGTAAACCTTTCTCATTTATGTTTCAGTATTCAGACCTGTGCACGGTTTGAAAATGCCCCCCCCCCTTTATTGGAGGATTTGCCCCCCCCCCCTCCGGTTTTATTGCCCCCCTCCCTGCAAAAAGATGAAAAAGTACCCAAAAATTATGACGCCATTTTTACCTATTATGACGCCATCATTGCAAAATTTTTGCAGTTTTTAGCCTGTTTCAATGCATTTTAAGCTATTTTTCGCTTTTTTTTGTCCTTTTTTTTCCCTTTTGCTTTCTTTTTTCTCCTTTTTTTCCTCTTTTCTCCCTTGCTTGCCCCCCCCGTTTTATTGCCCCCCCCCGTTTCATTGCCCCCCCCCCGTTTCAAAAAAAGTTACCCCCACGTCCCCCCCCGTTTTGGAATTGCCCCCCCCCCGGTTGAAACTCCGGGGGGACAGTGCACAGGTCTGAGTATTTATTCCTATAAAATACTGTAACCGCTCTGGGTAGCTCTACCCTTCTTCATTCGCGTTTAAGCTTGTATACGATACACCCTGTTAACACTATGGTATTATTCCATGACACATCACAAGTGCAACATGGATAAAAAGGTTTAATAAAGAATCAGTACTTTTAATGCAATAAGCACATCAGTCATAATTAATTTTCAAATTAAAAAAAAAACAAACAAAATTGACACTTTTATCGACAAATTTTTATTAGCAAATAATTTTTAGTTTACTTTAGAGTGAGTTTCTGTGATTTTAATTTTCTTGTATGTAAGGAAACTGTGTTGTTATTGCATAAGTTTTCCTGGTTTTATATTTTGAGAATTTTTATCAAAGGCAATAAAAGTTTTAGAAAACCACAGTATTACAAATAAATTGTACATACAAAGTGTTATTGTTTACAATATTAATACTTCTGAAAATAGTTTATAAAATAATATTTACTGTCATATATCAAAACAGCTATTTCTGAAAAACAACACAATCCTAAATTTTACAGTGAAAGCAACAAAAGAAATTAATTACTAATCAATCAATGTGTGTTGTATTACATCACGACCGGAGTGTCCATGTTGCCGTGCGCTGATGATAGATAAACCACTGACTAATACCGGCATGGTTAGGTTAGGGCCCGGTCAGATCGGGATTTTCAAATCCGGCTGGATCGGTTCAAAAGTTGATCCGGCCGGCGCTGCGATTCATCAGCACATATTTAAAAGTAGTAGAATCAACAACTGTGAGGCAGCATTCTATCAGCTATCCATATATCAGCACTCCTGCCCCAGTATGTTGTTCTGGGCCCGTATGCAGAGCTATGACTAGGGGCTAGGACTAGGGGTAGTCGGACTTAAGGCTAAGACTACTAGACGCAGCTGCGACTATTTTGTATGCATGATTGAGTTTTGAAAAAAGTCGGACTTGAAAAGTAGTCATAGGTAGCTAGTCACAGCCGTATGTGTCTACTTCTGCGTCTACTCTGTAAAATATAAAATTATAATCAGTTAAATTGGTTTTAATGGCAGCGTTTATGAATTTTCCGTTACACAAAAAGAAGTATAGGGAAATTCTTGACCCTATGGAAGAGTTTAGTGATAGAAAAATGTATAAATACTTCCGTTTTACAAAAAATGGCGTAAATGTTCTGTGCGACACGTTAGATGATAAAATAGCGGATAATATTGATAATCGTGGGCGTCCGGTGTCGAAAGAAACGGCTATTTTGGTCACGTTAAAGTATTTAGCATCGAATGACTATCAAATATCGGTCGGAGAATTGTTCCGCAGAGATCAAGGTCATAGATTGGCATGGCACAAGTATAAAATGTTGCAAGAAAATTTTAAAAAAAATTAATGATAAATCATCATGTCTATTAATAAAAACAAGAATATAATAGAGAAGAATATGACACTCAATACAAAATTTGTATGCAGAGTTATGACTTCGGCTAGGACTAGGGTAGTCGGACTTAAGGCTAAGACTACAGACGCAGCTGCGACTATTTCGTATGCATGATTGCGTTTTGAAAAAAAGTCGGACTTGAAAAGTAGTCATAGATAGCTAGTCACAGCCGTATGTGTCTACTTCTGCGTCTACTCTGTAAAATATAAAATTATAATCAGTTAAATTGGTTTTAATGGCAGCGTTTATGAATTTTCCATTACACAAAAAGAAGTATAGGGAAATTCTTGACCCTATGGAAGAGTGTAGTGATAGAAAAATGTATAAATACTTCCGTTTTACAAAAAATTAATTTCTTGACTTTAATGTTTTTGAGAAGAGGAATTGGAGCCAAAAAATTTTTAAACTTAGAGCCCGAGCCACGGACTTGGCGCCTTTAAAATGTTTAAACTAAATTATTCTCCTAGTACACTTAGCGATTTATTTCTCCAATCCTAACTAACTCCAATCCCCACTGCAGCTCCAATTCCTATTCTCCAATTCCAATTCCCTGGATGTCAACACGTTAGATGATAAAATAGCGGATAATATTGATAATCGTGGGCGTCCGGTGTCGAAAGAAACGGCTATTTTGGTCACGTTAAAGTATTTAGCATCGAATGACTATCAAATATCAGTCGGAGAATTGTTCGGCATAGATCAAGGTCATAGATTGGCATGTCACAAGTATAAAATGTTGCAAGAAAATTAAAACAAAATTAATGATAAATCATCATGTCTATTAATAAAAACAAGAATATAATAGAGAAGAATATGACACTCAATACAAAATTTGATTTCACTTATATATTGCTTGCTTATATTGAAAAAATATGCTTACTCATTGTTGCTTATCTATTTTCCTATCAATAAATACCGCAATTTGTGCAAGAATTTGTAGGGAATTTTTGTAAAAGTTTTTACAATCTGTAGGAAGTAAAAAATGATGTTTCCACTCGAAAGCAGATTCTTCGAGTTAAAAAAGTGTAATTGGTGTGATGTCAAAAGTTCTACCGTTTCAAGGTTGGTCACAGCAGCAGCAGCAGCTTCTTCCGAAGGTGTGAGATCGGTTGTTTGGGAGTGACACACTTTCGATTCAACCCCATCTACCACCCCTGCGAATGCCGGAGTTTGCCCAAGGTGTGAGATAACTAGACTTTGAGATTCCGTTAGAGGAATTGATTCATTAGGGCCACCCCCCGTTTTGACAAATTCCTTTTTAATTAAGGCATTTGCATTTTTCGCCGTCATTTTTAGGTTTTTCCAGCGCTTATTACACTGATCCGCCGTAAAATTAGTACGGTTTCCGATTTATAGTGTCAGCGATCGATATCCACGCATCTTTTCGATCTCGGTCGATGGTTGCGGATCTACTCTTAGCATCGATGGCGTTTTTATACTGCCCGTATAGCTCAACTAGCCGCTTATCTTTTTCTGTATCAAATCGTGAGCTAGACATTCTTCACAAACTTCAAGAAGTCAAAAAACTCGAAAAAAAAATATAATATTAAAACTTGATCTTTGGAAATGCTTTTAATTTACTGTGTGATTGCACTCAAATTTTCTACTATTTTGATTTAATTAAGAAATTTTAAGTACATAAAATCCAAAAGGGATTTACTTATTTAAAGTTAGTTTCAAAAGGTTATTTTTTGTTCTAAGCAAGACCCAATGAATGTCAAATTTTTAATATAACGCATTTTTTGCACGTTTCTTGATAAAAAACGTGCGGAATTAAACATTAACCGCGCAAAAAACATGCGACTAAACACGTATAGTTCGAGCTAGAATTAGTCGTAGTCATAGCTCCTTCTTCGCATGCGCATAGCTCGAGCTATACGGCTATGACTAATTCAAGTCGGACTACTAGTTTTTAGTCGCAGAAACCTCCGACTTCTAGTCCTAGTCTCTAGTCATAGCTCTGCATACGGGCCCTGCTTTTTAATCATTTGTGTACCATAGCGAACTGGGGTTGTAGGCATTTTTTTGGTGAACCAATCTTGCCGACTAGGAAACTCAACTTTTAAAACTTGGACAATGTTGTCACTATCAAGCAAACATTCTCTCAATGCCAACTGCTTGATTTAAGAGTGCCCTCCATTTGTACCTAGTAGTAGAGTTTGCCAGTTTAATACCTAACCTTTAGCTGGCTATGGGTAGCTTGGTTCTGGATATGCTGAATCCAAGGCAATTTGTTGTTAAGAATAACTAAACTCCCAGAGTCCCACCCAAATACTTGGCTACTGTTGCCAACTGTAATGTAATTGTGTACCAAATAATTGGTGCCACTGAACATTTGGCACCTTTCTTCTGAGAGTAAAATGTACAATCTCACTTTTGTTAGGATTTATTGAGAGTGCTTGTTCTTCACATCTTTCTTCTACCTGCACTAAAGCAGCCTGAGCTTGATCTGCCACTATATATGTCCAGATATTTTCCTAGAACCAGTATGGTTACATAATCTGAGTATCCCTGGATGATGTACAGTTTTACTAATTTTGTTGAAAAGGCTATTTACTACAAAGCTATTCACCACATTGGAGTTGTATATACTAAACTCTTTATTTGATAAACCTCTTTTATACTCTCTAACATTGACTGGCAAACAAAGTTGACAAACAGCATATATTTCATCTAAAGTTTTAACAGTAAAATGTCTCCAAATACATATTTCAATATAACTAAATAAATGTAAAATTTGGTACTTGCACTTTAAACTAATATATAATCATAGGTGTTTTTTGGGGGGTGCAGACGGGTTTAACCCCCCCCCCCTAGAGCCAAAATTTTAGACCCCCCTAGAAAAAATCCAGGGGCCCCCTCCCCCCCTCCCACAAAGCTTAAGAGCAGTTCAGCCTGACCCCCCTAGCGAGGCTACCCCCACTTTCCTGACCAATTTGGAAATATAATTTTTTATTTACTGTCAAAACAGTTTTTTTAGTTAAAAGCAATGTTTAAATACACTTTTTAGGCCTAAACGGGCGGTTTTAGTATACAAAATTCAATATTAGACCTAAAAACACTTAAATTATTGATTTAAAAAAACTTTGTTAAAAAAATCGGACCCCCTTCCTGAACCCTCCCCCCTAAATTTGAAATGTCGCACCCGGGGTCCACCCCCCCTAAAACGCCAGGGGAATCCAGACCCCCTTAAAAATTTTGGCATTCCACTCGAAGGTGGACCCCCCCTAGCGGACCTGACCAAAACACCTATGTATATAATTCTTCACTTCAAAAAATATAAAAATGCAAAAAAGTCAATTTTATTTGATGTTTAGTCAATTTTATTAGTTAACCATGTATTGATGTATAGACTAAGGCTGCTTGATGAGGGGAGGCGCGACTCATCAGCAAGGTTCTGCTGCTTAAATAGAATTAAAGCAATGTATAATTAAATCAAACAAAAGTTAAAAAATTATAATAATTGACAGTGATATGAAAAAATCCAGTATTTACGTGATTTGACAAAAAAAATCCAGACAGATCAAAAAATGGCCGGATCATTGGATTGGATTGGATATCCAATTGGGGGCCTAAGCACGGTCATAGCTTAGTAAACTTTGTTTTTTTAACCTTGCTCACAAAAAGTCAGTTAAAGAAAAGAGTTAATTGAATTTAATATGCGCTCCTGATTTTTTAAGAAGTGTTATTGTTTGTCACCAGGCGGTGTAGCCAGGATTTCGAAAATGGCGGAGTTGCACTCCACACAAATTTTTCCAAAGGGGGAAGGTTTGTACTCCAAATTTACAAAATACTAATAAAAAACAAAAATGGGTAAAATTCTTTGCGCGAAATGGTTTTTTTTCTGTTGTTTGCATTGCTTCTTAAGTTAAACTCCACACATTTTTGGTTTAAAAAGTAAAAAAACCAAAATTTTTTTAAAGATTGTCTTTAAAATTCATCGGAAACTCCACTTAAAAGTTGTAAAAAGGTAAAATAAATGTAGAGCGCTGAGGGGAAAGAATCGGGACAAAGTTTTTAAAATTCATTCTCTCGAGACCCCAAATTTTCACCTCGGTCAGTCGAAAGTTTGGGGCATAGCTCCCCACCCTCTAAAAACCCCCTTGTCTGTCACAAATATTCTACGACCTTATAACATTATAAGATCGTAGAATAATATCTTATTAACTTAGTTCTTAGTACCTTATGCACTGCTGGCTGCTATACTTTGTTATTGATGCAATCAAATTTTGTTTGTTTTTTTTTTTAATTTAGACGCTAAGCACCAACTGGCGCCCGGGCGCTGACAAAAAAACCAAAAAGCTTTTTATGCATTTATTTGAGTGTTTACTTTATAATTGAAAGATTCTTAATAAAAGAGATAAATTCGGTTTTTTAGGCTCAATGTTGATAGGTGTTTTTGGGGGGGAGGGCCAGGGGCGTAGCCAGGATTTCGAAAAGAAGGGGGTTGCACTCCATACAAATTTTTCGAAAGGGGGGTTGTACTCCAAAATTTCAAAATACCGTAAAAAGGACATTAAAAAGTGTAAAAAATTTTGCGCTTCGCGCTAACTAATTCTTTTTGATGTTAGTTGCATTGTTTTTTTAGTTAAACTTTAAAAAAATTGGTTTAAAAAGGTATAACATTAAAAATTGTGCGACAGCACGAAAAAAATTTCAAAATTTCTCTGTGAAATTCATTAGAAACATCTCTCGCTGAGCGGAGCAAAGCGCTAGAAAATTTTTTTAAAAGTGTTGTCTTAGGATCCCCAAATTTTTACCTCCGCCAGCCCAAAAGGGGGTTACAATACAACCCCCATAACCCTCCCCTAGCTACGCCCTTGGGGAGGGCAGAGGGGTCCACCCATAGGTGGGCAGCCTCTCGGATTTTTTGGGGGGGGGTCAAATTTTAAGGGGGGGAGTGTCTGGCAAGACCCAAATTTTGAGGGGGGTGTACCCAATATTTCGGCGCTGCCTTAAAATGGGCTTAAAACGCGTAAAAAAACGTAAAACAAGCTTATAAATGCTTTAAAACTGTGTAAAATTTAAATTGAATTAAAATTAAATTAAAAAGACCTTATTACAACTTATAAATTTTATTTTTTAATTCTTTTATTAATAATGTGTGTGTTTATATATTCTTAGAATTAGATTAGAAATCATAGTTTTTTTTAATAATTACATAATAATAGAATAGTAATTATATTGTCTTGATTATAAAGTCAAGTACCGGTATCACAAACTTTTTAATCTATAATCTTATATTTAATTAAAGATTATATACATACATGGGCGTAGCCAGGGGGGGTCTAGACCCCCTTTTGGGTCGGCAAAGGGAAAAATTTGGAGTTCAACCCCCCCTTTTCGGTTGCCAAGGATAAAAATTTGGGGGGTCTAGAACAGTGGCGTGCTCAGAATTTTATTTGGGGGAGGGAGCAGTCTGGGGAGGTAAATACTACCCGTGAAAGGGGGTCTGGGGGGCAGCAGCCCCCCCAGTAATGGGGGGTCCGCGGCGAGAGCCCCCCAACGGGGTCAAGGGGCAGAGCCCCTTGTCAGGGGGGTCCGGGGAGCAGAATGCCCCCCGGGGGGAGAAAATTTTTAATTTAAGGCGCTAAAATACACTAGAAATTTTAATTCCAGATGATGTTTATTACAAAATTTAAGGTTTTTTTATCCTTTTACATTTAAAACAGGTGTTTAAAACGTTAATAAAAGGTTAATAATGTTTAATTAATGTTTGTTGAATAATAGGAGAAAAAATGATGAAGTATATGACATAAACAAGGCAATAAACACTTTTTTAGTCAGGTAAAAGGAAGGAAGGAAGGTAACAAGGTAAAATTTTTTTAGTCCTTTTATAACGCTTAAAAATTTTTCTCTGGGAGGTGCATTGGGGGGGGGTCCCCGGGTACCCCAAATTTAAGGGGGGGTGTCAGCAAAATCCGAAATTTTGGGGGGGTATAACCCCCCCCCAACCCCCCCCTGCCCACCTATGGGTCCACCCACCCTAGAGCTAAAATTGCGGACCTCCCTCCTTCCGCAAAAATTCTAGGGCCCCCCTTCCTCCCCCTGTCCCAAAGCTCGAGAGCGGTCCGGCTTCAACCCCCTCTTGCAAAGCTGACCCCCCACTCTCCCAACCAAATAACAAGTATATTTGTTATTTGCTGTCAAAAACACTGTTTTTTAGTAAAAAAGTTTTTAAATGCAGTTTTTAGGACTAAAAAGGCTGTTTTAGTATACAAAATTCAATATTGGACTTAAAAACACTTAAATTATTGATTTAAAAAAACTTTGTTAAAAAAATCAGACCCCCCAGATTCCCCCTTAATTTGAAATCAAACACCCCGGGTGCCGGGTCGATCCCCCTGAATCTTCTTCCTTAAAAATTTTGGCTTTCCACTCGGGGGTAGACCCCCTTCCTAGCGGACCTGACCAAAAATACCTGTCAGCGTTTTCGCCAATGCACATCGTTTTTTGACAAATTTTATCTTAAAGATTGTTATAGGTGGAAGTTTATTTTAATGTGCGGACAGTTTTTTATTCTGAATGTCTTCTAACCACAGGAAATCTGTAATATCTTTATATCGAAAAATTTTAAAAGTTGCCAAGAATTGGCCAAAACACAGTAGCAATACATCGGAAATCGAAGTGGAACAAGCGTACATAAAAAAGGAGGCCTATAAATTGTTTAAGCAAAATAAAACTGTAAGTTAGAAGGTTTTTATTTCAGCATGATCAATAATGTTATTGTCAGTTTTTGTTTTGGTTTTTGTTGTTCATTTAACAATTTAATTAAAATTAAAAAAACACTTGTCGATAAGTTCTTTGGGGTTGGAAGTGTGTAACTTGGAAACTGTAACCTTAAAACGTGAAGCCACCAAAAGATGCTAGGAATTTGAAGCTTTAAAAATAGAATAACGTTTTCGCTTTGGGACTTTTGAAAAGGAAACCCTGAGCTAACCAAAAACTGTATGGGGAACATCCCCTATACTATAAATATTATATTTCTATCCAATAATTTCTCTTCTTTAATGTTTTTAACCCTGGCTGGCCTCAGGCCTCTATTTTTTTGAGGGGTGAGGATGGGTATTGTCGGCAATTCCAAAATATTCGAGGAGTGGGTAGGATATAACCTTCTCGACGGAACCCTTTCTCTCTGCTTAGCTATGTAAGATTAACCCCCAAATTCTAAGAATTGGAATTTAACCCTTTGAGATTTTTTCGTCCAAAAAACCGTTGCAAATCCGCAGAAGATGGTTCACGTCAGTGCCCAGTTTAGAAAAATTAAAGAAAATAATTACTTTTTATAATGACTTAAGTACATGAATCGAACTTAAGTTTTTAGGTCAAAATGATTTTGTTAATCATTAAAAAACTTGAAAATTTAATAAAAAGTGCGTGTTGACTTAAATTTAATATTTTTTTACATGTTTTTTCTTCAAAATTGAAAAACTATATTATTAGTTTGTGGTAGGCTGCCGCCAGAGATGTTGGCCGCTTAATGCACACCGATTTATCTCTCTCTAACAGCAGAACCTAACCATAGGTCACCGACCTTCGACGGCTCAGGGGGGTCCACACCCCGGGGTGTGGAGGTTTTTGACCTCCAGGGGGGGGACACACCCCGGGGTGTTTTTTTTTGAAAAAAAGCACCCGGGGGTGCTTGGGGTGTTTTTACCATTTTTTTGACCAAAATTGACAATTTTTTGACGAAATTTGAAAATTTTTAAAGCATTTTTTGGGATTGTCTGGTGGGGGGGGGGGGTCGAAAATGGGGCCTTAGGGGGGGGGTCAGGGGTTCAAGGGGTCGAAGGGGGGGGGGGGCAAAAATGGACGTTGGGGGGGAAAGGGGACACAGGCCGTAGGGGGGGGGGTGCCCCTGCCCCCCCCCTACCCCCTCCCCCCCTTCGGTGACCTATGGACCTAAGTACATTACTAAAAAAGAGAGATTAGATATAAATAAAACCAAACTTGTGGCAGGTGTTTTGTAGAGGGTTAGTAGAGTTTAAAAATACTTAAATGGGATAAATGTATTATATTCTCTAAAGTAATAGTAAGAAGTCCATCAATTAGGGTCCCAAACAGTTGTTGATACATGGATGGAATTCCAAGCGTTTAGGCGTGACGCATTCCTAGATAGATACTGTTTTATTCTAAATGACCTTCAGAAAAAAATGATGGTAAGAAGGGGTGCCTCAAATTTAGCCTTCCCCTTCCCCAGATCTGGGTTTAACTTAACTCTCACACCACTTCGGAAAAACGTGCCCATGTATACATCTATGCAGTGCCGTGCCCAGGGAGGGGGCGGTCGAACCACCTCTTCCCCCCGAAATCAGGCGAAGCCGTTTTTTTTCGTAACTGACTGAAAGTTTCCTGATGTCTTCCAAAAACATTAATAGTCAAAAAAATCAAATTTTTAACTTAGTTTAACTTTAACTTAGTTTTAACTTAGGGTAGTTTAACTTAGTTTTTTAATTTCAAATCGATTATGCTGTTCAATAATTAAGGCATGCATATTAAATACAACTACTATGAACACTATTAAGCTTTTATTAACGGTTTAAACACATGTTTTAAATGTAAAGTGATAAAAAACCCTTAAATTTTGTAATATGTATCATCTGGAATTAAAATTTCTAGTGTATTTTAGGGCCTTAAATTAAAAATTTTCTTCCCAGGGGGGCATTCTCCCCAACAAACCCTTTCTGACAAGGGGCTCTGCCCCTTGACCCCGCTGGGGGCTCTCGCCTCCCAAACCCCCCGTTTCTAGGGGGCTGGCGCCACACATGGCCAAGTTTGTTCAGAATGGAGCGAGTTAAACCTGGAATTAGGGGGGGGGGCTAAAATTCGAGAAACCAGAAACGCATTTTACCCAGACCTGTGCACTGCCCCCGGGGTTTTATTTGGGGAGGGTAATTCCAAATAGAGGGGGCACGGGAGGCAATTTTTTTGAAACGAGAGGGGGCAATAAAACGGGGGGGGGGCAAGCAGGGAAGAAGGAAAAAAAAAAGAAAAAAAGAAGGGAAAATGGAAAAAAAGAACAAAAAAGCTAAAATAAGGTAAAAATAGGTCTAAAATAGCTTAAAATGCATTGAAACAAGCTAAAAACTGCTAAAAATTTGCGATGATGGCGTCATTATAGTTCAAAAATGGTGTCATAATTTTAGAGTGGTTTTTCATTTTTTTGCGAGGGGGGGCAAATCCTCCAATAAAGCGGAGGGGATTTCCAGACCGTGCACAGGTGTGTTTTACCCACATCGTTTTTTTTCTGGAGTGCATTTTACACCTATCGTTTTTCGATTTTTATGAAAAAATAAGTTAAAAACGCTCATTTTAGGTAAAAAAGTCAGTTTTATTGCATTTTTGAGCTTTTTATTGCTTAAAACATTCATTTTGAAACTTTAAACTTAAGTTTGGAGGCCGTTGAAAGTCATTTTAAAGACTTTTTGTTTATTTTTCCAAAAAGAGGTTAACCTTTTCTCCCCCACCCGCCACTTCTGGGGGGGGGCGGGTTAAACCCCCATCTCACAATTTGGGTGGGGGTTAACGTTAACCCCCAACCCCCACATGGCTGGCGCCCCCCAGACCCCCTTCAGGGTTAGTATTTACCCCCCCCCCCCCACCGGACCGCCTCCCCTCGAATGAAATTCTGGGCACGCCACTGCATCTATGAGTCTAAAACAGAATTTCCCAGCTTGAAAACTTAAGCAAAGCAATTAAATACTATTAAAATTTTTGGGGTTGGCACTTGGCGTGGTGCAGGCGTTTATCATTACATATATTTATATATAAAAATGGTCACTGGAGCTAAATGGCATTTAAAAATTTAGTGTGAGGTCTTACCCCCACTGGCGTTTTAGGTGAAATGGATCTAGGCTGTTAAAATTTAGAAGCGGCTCAGCCATAGGTGGGCCGCCTAACGGATTTTTGGGGGTATAGGGGGGGGGTCAAATTTTAGGGGGGGTGTCTGGCAAGACCCAAATTTTGAGGGGGGGGTGTACCGTGTACCCAATATTTCCGCGCTGCCTTAAAATGGGCTTAAAACGCGTAAAAAACGTAAAACAAGCTTATAAATGCTTTAAAACTGTGTAAAATTAAAATAAGACCTTATTGCAACTTATAAACTTTATTTTTTAATTCTTTTAATAATAATGTGTTTAAATATTAGAATTAGATTAGAAATCATAGCTTTTTTATTAATTACGTAATAATAGAATAGTAATTATATTGTCTTGATTATAAAGTCAAGTATCACAAACTTTTTAATCTATAATCTTATACTTAATTAAAAGTTATATAGTTACATACATGGGCGTAGCCAAAGCCAGGGGGTCTAGACCTCCCTTTTGGGTCGGCAAATGGAAAAATTTGGAGTTCGACCCCCCTTTTAGGTTGCCAATGATAAAAATTTGGGGGTCTAGAACAGTGGCGTTGGCGTGCCCAGAATTTCATTTAGGGGGAGAGGCGGTCTGGGGGAATAAATACTAATCCTGAAGGGGGGTCTGGGGGGCGAAAGCCCCCAGCGGGGTCAAGGGGCAGAGCCCCTTGTCAGGGGAGTCCGGAGGGCAGAATGCCCCTCGAGGGAGAAAATTTTTAATTTAAGGTGCTAAAATACACTAGAAATTTTAATTCCAGATGATGTTTATTACAAAATTTAAGGTTTTTTTATCTCTTTACATTTAAAACAGGTGTTTAAAACGTTAGGTAATAAAAGGTTAATAATGTTTAATTAATGTTTTTTGAATAATAAAAGAAAAAAATGAAGTATATGACATAAACAAGGTAATAAACACTCAGCGCGAAGCGCGGAAAATTTTTTTAGCCCTTTTATAACGCTTAAAAATTTTTCTCTGGGAGGCGAATTTGGGGGGGGGGGGTGTCCCCGGGTACCCCAAACTTAAGGGGGGTGTCAGCAAAATCCGAAATTTTGGGGGGTATAACCCCCCCAACCCCCCCCCCTGCCCACCTATGGGCTCAGCCTCAGAAGGGTCCGAAATACCTACTATTATTGTTGTTTCTCAAGCATAATATTACATTTTATTGAATAAAAATAGATGATTTGGTATGTAAAGGGTGTAATATTGATATAAAAACATTTATTTGTGTTAAAAATAGTAGGCTCATTCCAGGGCAAATCGCCAGGCTGATTTTATCATGATGTCTGAAATTTTGATTTTAATGTGATTTTTACTAAGTGTCTGATGTAAAAAGACGATTTTGCAAAATATTTCCTGAAATTGCTCCTATTTAATGAGTTTAATGTGAGGATTTTATTAAATCGTAAAAAATTGCGCAATACTTCTTAGGAACTACTTTTTATTTATAAATAATAATGTGTTCTAATGATAAGATTAAAACTGTTAAAAAGTCAAAGATTGCTGTGAGTATGATTTTTTCAATTTACATTTCATCAGACTAAAAAAAGCAAAAGTGCTGTGTCATTAGATCAATGTGTATACAAATCATTATCATATGGTAGAAATTTTTATTCAATGAGCAGCTGCCCAAAACAAATGCAAATTTTCTGTAGTCCACATAATGTCCATCTCAGACTATTCTACATCTTTTCTGTCTAAACATACGCCCGGGGAAAATTCGCCCTTTTTAAATCAAATCAAATCAAATTAAATAAGTTTATTTTTAGCAAATCCTGAAAAAAGAAAATCAAAGCATAAAAAGTATTATAATAAATGTATCACAATTGCATTGTTTTTCCTGCTCTATTCTTAGAGCATTTTTCAAGGCTAGTTATATTGTAAAATACGCCTTTTTTATCGTTTTTTTTTTGTAAAATACTAACTTTAACCCCACTCCACCCTAATTTTCCGTACCTCTTCGCAGTACATTGTACTTATTCTTATTGATTCTTAAGTATTACCCTGAAGATGTAATTGCTTTATATTTAGATGAATCGATTTTTCCGGTATCTTGTTGAAAAAGCAGAAAAACGCATCGGTGCCATCCGGAACCTTTAAATGGAATCGGTTGCAGATATTTCATCAGCACTTCGCCCTGCGATAGATCGTTGCCAGGAATGTTGCAACTAAAATTCAGGAATAATCGTACAAAAATGATTTAGATTTATAAAAAATTTAAATGAGATGACGATCTATATAGCCATACGCAGTTTATTTTATAATTTTTAGCATGGCAAAAATAACAGCTAGTGACCGAAATTAAAGCTGAGCAAATTTAAGTCAGTTTCCTTATCTAATTTTTTGGTCTATCAGATATACTGTAAAAAAGCCGTTTTTTAGAAACAAAAACACACCTACATTTATATACATTTCGGTCTAAATAACTATTTTAGTTCATGAAATTTAATATTAAGCCTAAAAACACTTAAATTAACGATTTATCACAATCTCGCTAAAAAATCGGACCCTCTTTCTGACCCTCCCTTAATTTAAAAGTCAGACAGGGTTGACGCTCCTCCTAAAAAGCCAGGGGGTTCGGGTCCAACCCATACATGGACACAGGCAGTGGGGGAGTTAGGGGCATTAAATCCCCATTCCAAATTCTAGGAAGATGGGGAAGGTTTAAAATGTACTATTGATTTCTTAAAACTTTTTCAAAATGCAATAAAAAGGGTTTTTTGACTACAACTAGCGTTGTTTCGCCTAATTTTTCTTCAAAATCGAAACACAATATAGGTAAAATGTCAAGGGAAAAAAGATATAGTTTGAAAAAGATAAAATAAAAATTCGTTCATAAAATTTTAATTTCTCCAAATTTGGGTTTAACCCTCTAAACTGGCCCAGAACCAACAGGCTTCTAAAAAAATTTTGTCTTCTATTCAGGAGTGGATCTCCATTTAGGGTATCCGACCAAAAAAATTTAATGGTAAAATCCAAAAAAAAACAATGTGGTAAGAATAACCCCTCCCTCTTCATTAAATCGGGGTTTAAATCTCCCGCCCGCCTCTTCGGGCGAGATTTTCAATAATCTTCATTCATTGCTACCACAAATTTCAACAATTTGATTTTCATTATACGTCTTTAACTTATCCTGACTGAGGCAGGGACGTAACCAGAGGGGGGAGGGCGGGAGGGGGGCGGCCGCCCCCTCCCCCCGAAACGATCGGACGGGGGGAAAATAAGGAAAGTGGTTAGGCACGGAGGGCGGCGCCCCCCCCCTCCCCGAAATGGTCGCCAGATGATAAAATTTGGGTTTGCAGAGGCTAAAAATTCAAAATTCTCTAGGGCCTCGCAAATCGCTCGGCGCCAAACTATAAAATAATTTTAGTACCACAAATGACCCCGAAAAACCAAAAATTTTTCGTCAAGTTCCATAAATTTTGTCAAGAACCAAAAATTTTGTCAAGTTCCATCATAGGTGAGAACGGTCGGGGAAGCTAGGGGGGGTGGTTACCCGGGCCAAATCAAATTTTGAATTCTAGGAGGGGGGTCCCAGGGGGGTCCGGACCGGACCCCCCTAGCTTTTTAGGGGAAGTCGACCCGGGGTGCAAAATTTTGAAATCTAGAGGGGTGTTAGGTGGGGTCCGGTTTCCATAAGCAAAACAGTTTTAAACAATAATAATTTTAATAATTGTTCTTTTTATAGGATAATACTACATTTTATTAAATAAAAAGCGATATTCTGGGATAAAAAGGGTGTAAAAGCATGAATATGTGATGAAAATTCACGTTTTTGGAAGAAAATTTAGTATAAAAAAAGTAACTAAAATTTTCCCGAAGGGGGGGGGGGGGGTCAGATTTCAAATTCTAGAGGGGGGTCAGGTAATGGGTAAAAAAGTTTGGAAATTTGGGGGGAGGGGGGGGCCCTAGATTTTCGTCTAGGGGGGGTGGACCCCACCCTGCCCTTCCTTTCTCACCTATGAGTTCCATAATATACATCATTGTCACTGTTTATCTTGCCTAATGTTATTGAAAAAAAAAGTAAAATAATTTTAATAAACAATAAGTACTACACATCAAGCAAATTAAACAACCATATTTGGTTGATTTGTGTATATACCTTTACCCTTCCTAAAATTTTCAGCCTCCTAGCAATGGCTCGGTAATTTTTTCCATATAAGTAGCCTAAAAAACATGGAGATGCTGCTCACCTGCTTTGGTTTACTACAGTGTGGGCGTAGCCAGGGGGCCTGAAAAGGTCTCTAAATCGGTTTTTTTTGTGAAATCCATGCTCTGCCAATGTCTGCTGAGGTAGTTTTTAACTAAGAAAACATGTTTTTACCGCTAAAACATTAGATAATACGTTATTAGGCCAAAAAGAGTGTATTATACAGCTTTATCACGTTTATCCCTGCTTTTTTGACCTTTTCAAAAAATTAGGAGGCTCCTCCCCCCGAAATTTTTTTTATACTAAAATCCGGCCCACCACAAAATGAAACCCCGGGTACATCCCTGTCCTGAGGTATTTATTCATACTCGAATTTCAACTATTAAAACACACATTTATTTTGCTTTAAGGATTTTAAACTTACACAAGCCAATGTAAGATATCATTTCCTTCTACAAAGGGATTTCCATCAGGATTAACAAACAACAGCGTATAAAATGCTTCTGGACAACTTGATTTAAACGAGACTGATGGCTCTGAAGTCGTCTGTAACATCAAAAAAAAATTTAAAGACCAATTTCCAAAGCACTGCGTTTCAAATTTTTCAGCCAACTTAAAAGTTTATAATTTGAATATTACTTTTATTTTGATAACACTTAATAATATATTTTTAAATCATATTAAAATGATAATTCTTACTCAAAAATGAAGTTGCAGATACATACTTTTTGAAATTTACAAAAACGTTTTGAAATTATTATTATTATTACAGTGAAAGTAGTTGCCAAACGATTAAAAATGCTTCCTAATAAACTTTTAAGAACTCAATATAATTTTATTATTTAAAACGTGTTTATGCTAAGATAGCTGGTCCACTTGTCAATGAAATCGGGTACTATGCCTGATTTATGGAAAGAAGTAATAGTACCTCCAGCGTTTAAAAAAGGGTTAAGTTGTGAAGTAAAAAACTATAGACAATTAAATCTAACGAGCAACTGCTGACTTGTGGACTGTGAGTTTTTGTTTTGATTTGTGATTGTTGTATGTGGTGTATGCTTTGCGGCCTTTGATGTAATTGTTTATGAATTTTGTGATTGTTGTTGGTACTTGTGTT
>JASAMX010021832.1:0-18023 GCA_030248175.1 Microlaimidae sp. YZB2_3
ACTATAGTTTATTAGCCTATTTTATTAATTTAATTCAAAACAATGGTAGACTAGCCTTGAAAAATTCTCTAAAAATAGAGCAGGAAAAAGAGTTGATATTTCCCCGGGCGTATGTTTAGACAGAAAAAATGTGGACTAGTCTGAGATGGACATTATGTGGACTATAGGGAATTTGCATTTAATTTGGGCAGCTGCTCAATAAATAAAAATTTCTACTATATGATAATGATTTGTTTATACTTGTATTTAATCACACAGCACTGTTGCATTTTTTTTAGTTTGATGAAATGTCAATTGATAAAAATCATACTCACAGCAATCTTTGACAAGCGCGAAATCGCCACTTTTTCAAATTTATAATTGTTTCTTACACATTTAAATATTATCTTCTAATTGAAAAAGTGGCGATTTCGCGCTTGTCAAAGATTGTTGTGAGTATGATTTTTTCAATTGACATTTCATCAAACTAAAAAAAATGCAACAGTGCTGTGTGATTAGATCAATGCATAAATAAATCATTATCGTATGGTAGAAATTTTTATTTAGTGAGCAGCTGCCCAAACCAAATGCAAATTTCCCATAGTCCACATAATGTCCATCTCAGACTAGTCCACATCTTTTCTGTCTAAACATACGCCCGGGAAAAAATCGCCCCTTTTTCCTGCTTTATTCTTAGAGCATTTTTCAAGGCTAGTATAATAATCACGATAACTAGAATACAAAGTTTTTGTTGTTGTTTTTTTATAAATAAATTGATTTTTATAAATTTTTTGCTCGCAAACATATTACCTGAAAGCGCACAAGCACATTTTATCAGCAATTAATATTTTGTTTTGCTTAATTATTTTTTTTGGTTTTTTTTTGTTTTAATTTAGCTTGTAAGAAAAATTTACTAAAAATGAAACTAATAATTCATCCTTTAAGGTCTCTTCGGACAGTTTTCTTAAGTATGCGGAAAATCGCGATTTTCGGCATACGAGATCTCGTGAAATACAATAATATTTCACTAAAAAATTTATATGAGTGTTAAAAAGGCAGAAATATCACGATTATAAAGTAAACATTCATTATATTATTGTTAGTAATTGAAATAATTGATATTAAAAATCAAATTGCAATGAAATTTTTTTAAAACCCTTAAAAATATTTACTGCACACTATTTATTAAAAAAAATACTTCCAATAGAGAGACACAGTTACCCTCTTTTACGTACGTAAAAATTAAACTGAATATTGTTGTATTTATGGTTTAATATACAATTTTCCGTGAAAAATGAGGGTTAATTTTTTTCAAAATTTCGGTAAAACTTCGATTTAATTTAATTTGGTAAAATTTAAAGCTCCAGATAGTATTTCTATTGAAATTTATAATTTTTGGAAGGCCATAATATTTTTTGTATTTTTTAACGCATAAATAGTTCTGTCGTGCGTCGTGCGTTTTATCGATTTATTTCAGAGGGTTTGTTTATAAATCGCTTTTAGAGCTCATCATCCCATGGTAACAGTGGCATAGTCGGTTAGCGCGTCGTCAAATTTTTGAAAGGTCCCGAGATCGATTCCCACATAACATAGATTTGGCCACAATTTTTTTTTATTTTAATAATGTTTTTTTTTATTTTTTTAAAATTTTAAAAATTTATTTCACATAAATTCAAAAAATATCATTATTGTAAGCAGGATTTGTTGTCTGTTTTTTGCCAATTAGTCATATTTTCGTCATTTGAATATCTTAAAATTTTATAATACTCAAAAGTATAATAATTCAAAAACAAATTGTGTGTAAATAAAAATGGGTAATTTTTGCTCTTTATTGCAATTGGTTTACTACTGAACGCTCTGCAATAAGAACTGTCCGGAGAGACCTTAAATTATGTATTTTCTCTTTCAATTTTAAAAATAAGTACTCCTTAGTTCTTAGCACTCTGGAAAAAAGTCTCATTTGTGTCGATAATATTTTTAAATAAGCATCAAAATTGAGAAGAAGTCCGGAGATTCTAGAACTTTTGAACTACAGTGGTCGGTCCAGCAAAAGCGTGTTAACTACGTGTTATCTCAGCCCGTTTTTGAAACTTTTGTTATGGCTTTTACATTTTTCTTAAGAAATTTTGTAAAATTTTTTGTGAGATAAATTGATATTTTAAAAGTTTTATGCTTAATTGTTTTAAATACTGCCTGAACCCCTCATTAGGGGTTTTATTGAAGTTAGCTCTTTATTATCTTGTGTTTAAAGCAAAAATACATAACTATTATTAAAATATTAATGTATGCCATTTACACAACAAATACAATTTCTTTAGAAAGCAAACTAGAAAAATTAAAAAGCAGCTTTAAAAAAGGTGCTTTTTACCAATAGAAGTGCTCCGGGGCTTTGAAAGCCAGACTCGGAATTCGGGGGATCATAATTTTTTAAAACACTGATTAGTAACAAATAAATTGGATAAATTTACGACCGAAACGATTTTTTTCTTTTTATCTTTAGCATCAACTCCAGTTAAAAAAAGGAATTTTCACTCCATCTTTATATAAATTTAAAATAAAACGATTTTTATCTTACCTAATCAATAAATATACAAACAAGCATTTTTTTAATTTCTGTACACATAGGGCGCATGCAAATAAAGCTCAAATCTTTATTTAATCAAAGTATTAAAAATTCTTTTACTTGACTTTCATAGTACGCCTTGGCAAGAATGTAAGAAATATCACCAGGTTTTCCCAAGCTGGAAAATAAACGACTTTTATCAACTAACGAAGAACTGACGGAGGTGATTGGTGCTAAACAACAAAACAATTTATTTTTAAATTCTGTTTTTTTTTCTCCCATTTTTTTCTCTCTTTGTTATCTATTTACAAAACGACAACAAGTTTTCTTGCTTATTTGTTTGTTTTTCCACTCGTTAAATTTCTATGTATATAAATTTGTAAATCTAAACTGATAGTCATAAAAAATTTTAAAAAATATAGCCTTGCGTCAAAATTTTTATCTGCTAATGCTAAAATTATACTTTAGTTTAATCCAGTAAACGCGATAAATTCATAATTTTTTAAAGAAGTACTGTACGCTTGAATTTCCAATAAAATTTTCGAACGACGAACTACGAAAAATCGTCTTTTTTGCAAGAATGATACACTTTCGGACCAATTGGTAAAAACAAAAATTTACAAATATTTGATTCTCTCATTAAATGCAGTACTTTTCTTACGCTTGACAAAAATTTTTCTTTTTTCCACTTAAAACTTGGCAAATTTAAGCCGTAAAAATTGGTTATCAGAAGATTTTTTTTTTTGAACAAGTTTATTCGTTTTTCTAGTTGTTTGTTGGTCTACATCACAACAGTTTTAAAGAACATCTAAATTTGTGCATACGTGTGTAAAAAAGTGATGTTCATATCCTGAAATATCATGCTTCGGAGTTCTAAACATTTAAAGCGGAGGGAGCTCTCGAGCTCCAGAGCTCCACCGCTTTAATAAGCGTCTTAAAGCTATTTAATCTTTAAATGTGTTCTAAGTTATTCTAATTGTAGATTTTAGGGCTTATTGTTTTTGGTACGGGGTCTTTAGAGCCACAGGCAGGGAACTTGGAGCCATCGAAATTTTTTGGGAACTTGGAGCCACGAGCAATGTGAACTTGGAGCCTTTCAGAAAAAAATGGTTTAAGCTTAAATTTAGGTTTCGCTTAGGCTTAGGTACACGTTTTAGCGATTTTGATTTTTGGCTCCAAGTTCCCAACTTAAGGCTCCAAGTTCCCCACTTACGGCTCCAAGTTCCCTATTTTTGGCTCCAAGTTCCAGCTCCAAATTCCCTAGGCTCCATCGACCTTAAATCTTGTTTTTAATAATTTTTGAAAAAAAGATAAAACAATTTGTGGCATTACTCTCTAATTATTCATGGAGATAGTACCAAAATAGGGCAAAGCTCCGGGATCTCCGGGAAACATTAATGTGAATGCATGAATGCGTGCGTGCGTGATTTTGTTTGCTTGTTTGTACGTGTTGGTGTATTTCACATCAGCCCTTCCCCACTACCACCACATAACGCGTTATACTAAACAAGGCATATTTTGTTTTACTTTTTATCTGGCACCAAGATATATCAGACTAAAAAATAGTCTTTCAGAAAAAATTAATTTTTCTTGGTTAAAGAAGTATTAAGAAGAATATGCTCGTTACGCACACAAATGGTTTTTTCAAATGTAAATTTCCAAAATTAAGTAGTTTTAAATCCAATAACTACCCCATCCTTTGTTTCCTATTATAAGCTGGCGCACAAATCTATACCAAAGCAAACTCACCGCTGAGTGGCGCTTTCGTCGGCGGCGGTACCGTGGCAGCGTTGAGAATCAGGCCGATGGCCAGCGCCAGCCCTATCAAAAACACGACAACAAAGAGAACGACGACGGGCCACACGATTCGACTGCGCCACTTGTCCGACCCGTGGAAAAAATCGTCCTCGCTGCTGGCGAAACTTTCCGAAATCGACGAATTTAGTGAGGCAGCAGAATCGTGAGACGGACGAGAGCCACCACCGGTAGGTTCCCCCGGGCGCCTTCTCCCCGTCAATTCCGCGGATCCAGCGGCCGAAAGTCCGTTGAACTCCGCCCCGTGGGCTTGGGTCCGGCCGGCCGCGGTTAAAACGTCCCGAGGATCTCTGGTCCTCTTCCAGGTCTGAGCCGCAGTGCTAAATTCGGTGGTTTCTTCCTGTTGGTCCCGGCGGGGGCGACCGTCGCTATCTTGGGACCGACCGGCCGGTACCTCAGCTACGAAATAAGGGGTGCGCAGAATGAGCGGGGAGGTGTAGAACGGGCGCGGGATCTTTATTTCCGAATCCAACGACGCGGGTTCCTTTCGCCCCGAGGACCCGCCGGCGCCCAAGCGGTTGGGACTCCGGCTCATTGACGGTGGCGTTCTTCCTTCTTAACAATCTTGTTGCTGTTTTTTTTAAATACAAAAAAAAACTTTTTTAATGAGTAAATGTATTCTGCTTGCAATATTACTCAAAAAAATTTAAAAATGATTGATAAATTTTGAAAAAGCGTAATGAAAAATATAAAAGGATGCAAGACTAACGCCTGCAAAGATTAGTGGTAAGCATTAAAATTCCAATTGAAGACGAGCCTCCATTTTTTATAAACAAAATATTTTTCGGAGTGCTTTCTTACATCACGGACAAATATTTTTATTCTTTGCTTTTCATAACATGAATACCTTCAATTATTCAAATTGATCATATCTTCTCGTAATGTTTACTGTATGAGTAAAAATATTTGCAACGCCCTTTTCAAATAAACCAAGTAAATTTACGACTTTTCATGCAACAAAATAAAACTGTCACAGCCGAATACTTTAAATTAAATTGATAAAACACTTTTTGACTAAACCGCTAGTGAAAGTACAGATTAAACTTCTGTCACACAATCACCCATAGTAAATTATCTACACCTACAGTAAAACCCCACTATAATACACTAAAATTATTTTAAATACTTTCATACAGGATTTACTTCATAAGATAAAACTTCGTAGCAAATAATAATGTTGTGTTGACCTACTCTGTTTGTAATTTCAAAACTTCAGAGCTCTTTTTTATTTTTATATTAACTAATTGTATCACTGAAAAGCTAAATTATATTATAATCCATAATTTTTTATACAACGAAATATTTTAAAATGATTAAAGAATGATTATGAATTAGGAATACAATAAATCAGTTGAATATTGAATAAAGAATATTATTCCAGAGCTCTGTCCGCTTGAAATGCTGCAAAATCTCTATGGTATATTATTTGGGGGTGTAGGAACGAAAGTTAAAAATTATGTAAAAATATTAAGTCTTACACATTGCATTTGCTGGAGTATTATATTAAAAATCAACAAAAAAATTTTGAGTGTCAACAGTTTATTTTGAAAAAACAAAAATGGAAAGTGAAAAAATGAGTTTTAAGTTTAAAAAGAGCTCTAAATTTAGTTGAGAACCAAACCCATCTTATTTTCAACCAAATATGGGGTGGTAATTTTTTAAACATTCCACTCCAAATATGCGGACTTTAAATGTGATTGAAAACCCAATCCATGTTATTTTTTAGTGTGGTGACTTTTAAAACACACACCGTTCCCGCTCTGTTTTACACAGGTTTTGAAAGTTTGGTTGCAATTGATCCCCGAAAACGTACGCTATTTTTCTATTTTTGGTTTTGGTTCAAAATTTCCAAAAAGTTTTCGTCAAGGCTTTGTGTTGTCAATTTTTGATTTTGAACTGCAATAATCTGTTAAATTTTAAACTGTTACGAAAATTTTATTTTTGTAAAGCTAAGACCGAGCCTTAGGAAAAAATCCAAAACTTTTATCTAAATTAATTTTTGTATGTTTATGTATTACATTGCCCAAAAAATGATATTCAGTAGCATACTAAGTATTTGCGACTTTGAATTTATTTCTCCTAAAATTATAGTTAACTTTTAGTATTTTCAATTTTATTTTTTGGAAATATTATTGCAGATTTGACCTATTTTAAATGTTGTTAAACTTTGACAAGTAACAACAAATTAAGCGAAAATTACAGGGGGTTTAGGTAATTTAGCAGTAAAAGAATTTTATACAGAATGTTCATGTACCATGAATATTCGCTATGGCTGATCATAAATATTAAAAATTACTGGCTTGAGCTTAAATGCAAAATCTTAATATTGTTAATTAATTTAAAAAATGTCCTTGAAGAAAAGTCTACTGCAACATTTTTGTTAAATGATAATAAAATATATATATTTTTTAATGGACCTACCTAGCATAACAAAAATTAAGTCGGCGGTCCAACCACGAAACAAAAGTTCCTCTTAAATTAAATGCATTCTTTGTATTATTTTTGAAGCTGAAAATACTGGATACAAATATAACATCTACTTCAAAGATTTTGGTGGTCTTTTGTATTTAATTAAGCATCACAAAATGTTTTTTTTTTTCTGATTAACCGAAAAAACTTACACATGAGAAACCTTAGTTACGCTTAATATAACTCTAAATAATGGTCAAAAATAAAAAAAAACTCGAAATTGTTTTAATATAGCTGTTTAATCTCCGGTTTCCGAAAAAATTCGATAAAAATCATTGGTTTCATAACGAATTCTGATTTCGCGGCGGGACAGCGGACCCAAACTTTTGTAATGCTAAGTAGAACCAGAAATATTTTTCGGGACCCTTCGTTTTTACATCGCAAAATGTATATACCAAATTACGTTTGCTTCATCTTCTAAAAGACATTCTCTTTAAATAACTATACCATGATTTAAAATAATAAACGCTTGCTCAGTAGAAAGCCAAGTTCAGACAGAATATTGATGTGTCATGAATATTTGCTGCTGCTGGTCATAAATATTAAAGGTCGCTGGTTAAAGCCAGTTGCGATCTCTCATCTTTTCATTTAATTTGAAAAAAATGTCCATAAAAAAATTGTACAGTAGTATTTTCTTGAAGAGTAAAAATGTTTTTGCTGCATTTTTTTTGAGAACCTCGGCTTTTACATCGCAAAAAAATATATCAAATTATGTTTGCATTATTTTCTAAAAAGCAGTCTCTTTGAATTACTATAGCATTATTTTTAATTCAAAATAATACACGCTTGCTTATTAAAACAATAAAAATTTAGGTTAACTTAAATTTAAATTTAAAAACATACTGATAAATATGAAAAAGGGTGTGTGACTTTACTACTGTTATGAAAAAAGTGAAGATAAATATGTTTATTATGTTTGCATAAATGTAGATTTGTGGATAACCAGTGGGAAAGTGGGATATTCCAAAGAGAATCTTTAAAAATTTAAAAACAAAAACAATTGTAAGAATTTGAAGAATTTTTCTTAAACTACAAATGAGAAAAAAACCTGTCATAAGTATAAGCGTTAGATGCATACGCAAGCGTTTATTTTTTTAAATTCAGACAAATTCTCCGGGTTATTTACCCTCTGGTAAACCAAAGCTAAGAAAAACGCCCAAAGTGACGTGCGATAAATACAATGTGTAAAGATAACCTTCTTGTAGAAATTTAACAATGTAAAAATAGGGCGTCACCAGAGACACCGCCCTAATAAAACTCTCCGCTTCTTCGGCACTATTCTGTGTACTATTTCAACAAAAAATTCAAGCATTATAAAATACCGTTTATTATAAACAAACAGAGTAAAAAAAAACAAAAATAAAAAAAATCATGAACAGAGTTTGGTGATTGCAATTTCAAGACACAGCAAATAAACCGAAAAAGAAAACATAAATTTAACTTTTATAATCTAATTCTCGAAACCAATGCCAAGAAACACAAAAATCAATTAAAAACGAAAATAAAATTAAACTTGCTTGAATTGATTGCTTGAATAAAAATAACTTGCTTAAATTGATTTAAATTAAAAGAATTTATTAATATTTTCTTAAAATAAAAAAGCTTAATATTCATAAATCGTAAAACACATTCAATAATATGCATAATTTTAAAAAAAAGCAAGCAGAAAATACTGTGTTAAAACCACATCAAAATCAAACGAAGGAAAGTTAGAGCTCGAAGCTACTAATGTACTGTATGAGCCACTTACGTAAAATTGCCAAATAAGCAAAATTTATTTTTTAAAACTTTTTTTGTAAATTTGCTTTAACAATACACAATACATTGCCACACTCGAGAATAAAACTAAAATAATATAAATTTTTTAGCTAAAATAATAGTATAATAATAGTAATAACAATATAGTAATAATAACATTAGGATAAATGATATGGAAACTTAAACCGCTCAAAAATAAATTATTTCAACAATTTATTTATGTTTTCGGGTCCGATTTTAAAAAGATAAGATAATGTTTAATTCGTCAAAGATATTAATTTAAATTAAATTAAATTCAAGATATTTAAAAAAGTAGACTTCACCTCTAAAAATCTATTCAGAAATGAGAGGGCAGAAAAAGGGTCCGTTGGGCCCACTCGTTTCTAGTATTCTTAAACAATCGACATGACATTTCATTATACATAAAATTTTAAACATATTTTTGTGTTTAACAAAATATGAAACATAATTCTATGCAAAATGAATAAAAAAGAAAGATTTTGGAACTATATTTTGATTTCTTTTAGCTTGCCTGACTAATATTCAGGATTGTTTATCCCAATATCGATTAATTTAAGTTTTTTTTGTTTTTTAAGTTCATGCCTAAATAAGAACAGTTGTTTTTGCCATTTTATGCGCACAACACTTAATGGCAGTGCTCAAAAAATGGCACCAAATAGTTTCGCTTCTGAGACTGAGTGTCATATTTTTCCTTTATATAATATATAGTATTATATATTTTTGATATTAGTACTACTATTACTATAAACTTTAATAATTATTATTTATACTATTACTATTATTACTTTTTACTTTATAACTTACATTTATAGGCTCAGTATTACAAGTGAGTATATATATGAAATAAAATTAAATGCTATTATAATGGCTTCCTCTTCATTTTAATTGGCGCGAATTAAATTGGCTTATATGCCATTATTATAGAGAATGATATTTATAAGGAGAGGCTCATTGTAATGGCCTACTCTGATTAAATTTTTTTTATAGGAGATGTACATTTTTGGTATATTATTATTTTTGGTATATTTTTGCTATTATTACTATTATTGTTACGACATTTGCTATATACAATTTACACTGGTTAAGTACTTGTCATCATTTACTGTGGCTGGAAACATTGGCAGGTGTCACGCCCCTGTCGTGATAATAACTTTTTTGTGATATATTGTTGTTTTTTAAATAAAATTAGCATAATATACAGTTGTCGTGGCGGGACCTAACGGACATTTAAAAGGGCGCATTTTCAAAAAACAAAAGTAAAATTTTTGCATAAGTTCCCTGCTGCACATAAAAATACTTCTTTTTAGTTTATACAAACTGTAATGTTTTAACGTTACCCCTAGGCCGTTGTAAACACTATAAAACACACGGGCAAAACACATAAGTGTACTTCAAGATTGGTACACGCAGGCAGCGCGTGTCATTAGGCGGCACAGTCACACTTTTAGGTGCACGTGACTCTCTTTTCCGTAGCTGAAAACAGACAGAACCAGCCTTACGGTTCTTCGCCCTTTCCTGTCCGTTGAGCTCTGCTACTGAGAGCTAATTCGTTGCTATTTTTAGACGCCGTCTTTCTGCAATGCCGGCTAAAGCAAAATAAGCGTCTTGTAACGTTTTACCAAACAAGAAACTAGCAATGCAAATCAGCAGCTAATGACCGCCCGGAACATAAAGAAAGATAAAGTAATTTTCATCCTGCGTCACGGCACCAGAATGTGTCGCCGCTGCCTTTGGATTGCAATTGCTTAATATATATTTTGTAAAATTATATAAGTCTCTAAAATGCAGTTTTGGAGTTGTAGGACGAAATTGAACGAATTATGTTTTATTTAAAAGTTGAAACAAAGAGGGCAGAACTTCTGCAAACAACCAAAACAACTATTTTTTTACTAAATACAAAACAAATGAAAAAAAATGAATTAGCTCTCAGTAGCAGAGCTCAACGTACAGGAAAGGGCGAAGAACCGTAAGGTTGGTTCTGTCTGTTTTCAGCTACGGAAATAAGAGTCACGTGCACCTAAAAGTGTGACTGTGCCGCCTAACGACAAACGCTGTCTGCGTGTACCAATCTTGAACTACACTTATGTGTTTTGCCCGTGTGTTTTATAGTGTTTACAAAGGCCTAGGGGTAACGTTAAAACATTACATTTTGTATAAACTAAAAAGAAGGATTTTTATGTGCAACAGGGAACTTATGCAAAAATGTTACTTTTGTTTACACGGAAAATGCACCTTTTTAAATGTCCTTAGGTCCCGCCACGAAAACTGTACATATATTATGCTAATTTTATTAAAAAAACAACAATATATGACAAAAAAGTTATTATCACGACAGGGGTGTGACACAGGTTCCCATCTTCCTCAGTGAAAACGGAATGAAAGTATTTGTTAAAAAGTTCATCTTCTTCTTGTTTGTTCGTCAGTTATAAATTCCGCATCTTATTTTTTAGAGCCCCAATATTGTTGGATTTAAGGTCTATTCATACTTATGACAAAACGTCCTTTGGACAAAGTCCAAAGGACAAACCAAAACGTCCTTTGGACTTTGTCCTTTGGACGAAGTATGAACGCTACTTAGAATTTGTCCTTTGGACAAAGTCCAAAGGACAAAGTCCAAAGGGAAAAGTCCTTTGGACTTTGTCCTTTGGACAAAATCCAAAGGGAAAAGTCCAAAGGACAAAAGAAGTATGAATACGTTGTCCTTTGGACTTTTCCCTTTGGACTTTTTCCTTTGGACTTTTCCCTTTGGACTTTTCCCTTTGGACTTTGTCCTTTGGACAAAGTCCAAAGGACTTTTGTCCTTTGGACTTTGTCCAAAGGACGTTTTGTCATAAGTATGAATAGACCTTTAGAACCCAGCTAAGAATTAATAAATTTATAAAATGATTTTGGATTAGAGCTAAAGTCTTCCAGGCTGAAATTAAGGGCGTAACCGCTCTACGCCAGGAAGAAATAAACAAAAAAAAACCCTGAGCGAGAAAAATTGAAAAAAAAAAGTTTTCAGCGGTTATGAAACCAATTATTATATATTTGCGTCATGTGTTTCTCTGCACGTGATATTTTCTCAAGGAACGAGTGGTTACTTTACCACTCATTTATTTTCACCCTGATAGAATTTATCTTTAGTACTATTTAAAGCGTTATTTTCAATAAAACTTTTGTAACTTTTTTTTGTAATTAACGGTTAGGATATTTGTTAGTTCTTCCCGTTAAAAACTAGTATTTTTTATAAAAATGTAAGGAATTATAATCTAAACCAAAAAAATAACCACAAGAGAATGTGTATTACTGAGTGAAGTTAATTAATATGTAATTCAATAAAAAAATAAATGTCACACAAATACCCCAGTACTAGCATAAACAAGAATAAAATTCAGGTGAGGCGACAATTTAGCATCTACGTGCAAAAAATTAGCTCTAAATATTTACCACAGGAAAAAATTTTTTAGGACCCAAAAAAAACGAAAGTCAAAAAAATTAAGCAAATTAAGCTTATTAGTATGAAATTCAGATATGTTTAGTAAAAGTTTTTAGGTTTTTAGTATCAGAAAAATATGCGTAATATTTCAGTCATGTAAAATGTTTAGATTTTTAATTGGCTAACGAGCGATTTAAGGTTTTGTTGATTTTAGATGACGCCATCAACAACGGTTAACCCATTTAACTGACTTAACCCATTTAATATAAGGGAAAGTGCGCTCCGCGCTCTTCCCTGATAATTTTTTATTATCACATAGAGAATAAAACAATTTAGTGCACCGTCTTGTCAAACTTTGTTAAACATTTTCAATAATACTTATGTCTTTTTGTTGGCACAGATGCCCAATAACTGTACAATACTCTAAATTGGTCCTTTCATAGGTGGCAAAGGTTTTTAACAAATTTTCGAAATTAGAATGGAAAGTTCAAAAAATTATCGATAACAATCTATGAGCTTTCAAAACTATGTCAAAATTTGTTTGATGGTGGAATTTTACCAGATGAATGGAAAAATTCTTTTGTTATTACTTTATTCAAAAAATTACAAAAAATAAACCAACTGATTATCGACCATAATCAAATAATGGAGTGCTTGATCCTTGATTAAAGACGAACTTTTAATCTTTTTTTTAGTTTTTTTGTCAAATTTTCAATAGGTTTTTAAGCTTTAAAGTGCAATTATAACAAAGTCGTATATATGAAAGCTCTTCTAATTATCTTTTGGTGAAAAACTTAGAACACAATTATTTCGCACGCATAATTACAAAACAAATAAATTGAACGTCATGGCTAGCGCGGGAGTGCCACGGGGCGATTTAGCCCAGTGGCGCCGCGCCAACCATAATTAGAGAACATGGGTAAATTTTGAGATTCATGTTCATCTCCTTCTTCTTCTTCTTCTTCTTCTTCTTCTTCTTATTATTATTATTATTATTATTATTATTATTATTATTATTATTATTATTATTATTATTATTATTATTATTATTATTATTATTATTCTAACGCTCAATTTTTAAAATTAATATTCCTTCTTTGTTACTGATTGATCAAAAATAAACATGGGCTAATTGAAAAGAAGAAAAAATCACGCAACTTTCTTAGGAGCCACTTTTTTTCATTTAGGTCCTTGTTATCGATTTATTGATCAAATTAATAATTTGAAAAAATAGACAAATAAAAACTCCGAACCGCACAATAACAGCCTTTTGGCAACAATAAAGATTGTACAGAGCAGACAACGAACAGCCCCTCATAGAAACCGCACAAAAAAGCAGAAGACTATTTTAATTGGTGGCAGAAACCAAACCAGTTCCCAGCGCCATATACTTCAACCACGGGAAAACGGCGAAAACAACAAAGTTCTTTTTTTTAATTCTTGCATTACTGGTGACAAAATTAATTTAAAGTTTAAAAAAAATAAGCATCGGTAGCGCACGAACGCCACCCGGCGGTTTAGCCCCACAGCATAAAATATACAAATTTCAATAAAAAATTTAAAAATATATACAAATAAAAACTCCCAACCGCACAATAACAGCCTTTTGGCAACAATAAAGATTTGACAGAACAGAAAACAAACAGCCCCTCATAGAAACCGCACAAAAAAGCAAAAGACGGTGCTCGGTTTTAATTGGTGGTGGAAACCGAACCAGTTCCCAGCGTTTTCAAGTGTTCCCGAAAAAATTTTTTTCAAAAGAAAAATAATAAGCATCGGTGGCGCGGGAATGCCACGCGGCAGTTTAGCTCTACAGCACCGTGCACACTATATTGGAGAACGTTGGAAACAATTTTTCCAATTTATGTTCATCTTCTTCTATTTATTATTATAATTCTAACGCTCGTTATCTTAAAATCAATATTCTTTCATGGTTCACGCTACAAATAATCCCTGCGGTACCGCACCTATTATAATCAGAGAATCTGGATAAATATTGTAAGTTATGTTCATCATATTCTTCTTCTAATTTTTTTATCCTAAAAAAATATTTGCAATCATCGGTGGCGCGGGAGCGGCCACTGCGATTTAGCCACGGCACCGCGACCACTATAACTAGAGCTTCTGGTAAATTTTTTAATTTATGTTTATCATCTTTTTTTTTTCTTATTATTATTTATATTTCAAAAAATAAAATTCCAATCATTGGTGTGGCGGAGGTGCCACACTGCAATTTAGTCACGGCACCGTGCCAACTATTTTATACAGTGAGCAGCAGCCCAAACCAAATGCAAAATTCTTATTGTCCACATAATGTCCATCTCAGACTATTCCACATCTTTTCTGTCTAAACAGACGCCCGGGGAAAAATCGCCCCTTTTTCCTGCTGCATTCTTAGAGCATTTTCAAGGCTAGGCTACCACTTTTTTGAATTAAATTAAAAAATAGCCTAATAAACTATAGTATAAGCTGCGCAATGACATATGTTTATAATCATTCCGTTCCGAGATATACATTTTTAACAGTTTTAATATTATCAATAAAACACATATTATCTATCAATAAAAAGTAGTTCCTAAGAATTATTGAGCAATTTTCTACGATTTACAAAGAACCCATGTTTTTTGATCAATTAGTAACGATGGTGGAATATTGGTTTTAAGATATAAGCGTTTTAAAAAATAATATATTAATAATAAGTAGAAGAAGAACATAATACTAAATTTATCCACGTTCTTTAATTATAGTTTGCGCGGTGCGGTAGGGTAGTTTACGTGTAGCGCTCCTGCGCCACCGATAATTTATTTATAATATATTATATTAAGAAGAAGAAGATGATTTTAAATTACAAAATTTACCCACATTGTTTAATTACAGTTAGTGCGGTGCAGTGGCGCTCCAGACAAAGTTTACCTAGGCTCTCTAACTATAGTTGGGGCGATGGCGTGCGCCAATGATTGCAATTATAGTTTTTAAAACAAAATAATAATAATAAGAAGAAAATGAACATGAAATACAAAATTTACCCACGTTCTCTAAGTATAGTTGGCGCGGTGCCGTGGGCTAAATTGCAGTGTGGCACCTCCGCCACACCAATAATTGGAATTGTATTTTTTGAAATATAAATAATAATAAGAAAAAAAGATGATAAGCATAAATTAAAAAATTTACCAGATGCTCTAATTATAGTGGTCGCGGTGCCGTGGGGCTAAATCACAGTGGGCGCTCCCGCGCCACCGATGATTGCAATTATTTTTTTTAGAATAAAAAAATTAGCAGAAGAAGATAATGAACATAACTTACAATACTTATCCAGATTCTCTGATTATAATAGGTGCGGTTATAATTTTTTGAATTAAATTAAAAAATAGCCTAATAAACTATAGTATAAGCTGCGCAATGACTTATGTTTATAATCATTCCGTTCCGAGATATACATTTTTAACAGTTTTAATATTATCAATAAAACACATATTATCTATCAATAAAAAATAGTTCCTAAAAAATAGATACCGCACAAAAAAACAGACCGGTTTTAATTGGTGGCAGAAACCGAACCAGTTCCCAGCGCCATCTGCTTCAACCGCGCGGAAAACTGCGAAAACAACAGAGTACTTTTTTTTAATTCTTGCATTACAAAATTAATTCAAGATTTTATTTAAAAAATAATAATAAGTGTTTGTGGCGCGGAAGCGCCACGCGGCGGTTTAGCCCCACAACACCGTGCACACTATAATTAAAGAACTTTGGGAAAATTTTTAGTAACCTATGTTCATCTTCTTCTATTTATTATTATAATTCTAACGCTCATTATCTTAAAATCAATATTCTTTCATCGTTCACGTGGCGATTTAACCCTGCGGTACCACACCAACTATAGTCAGAGAATCAGGAAATTTGCAATTTATGCTCATCATCTTCTTCTTCTAATTTTTTATTCCAAAAAAGTAATTGCAATCATCTGTGGCGCGGGAGCGCCCACCGCGATTTAGCCCCACGGCACCGCGACAAACTATAACTAGAGCACCTGGTAAATTTTGTAATTCATGTTTATCATCTTTTTCTCCTTATTATTATTTATATTTCAAAAAATATTCCAATCATCGGTGGTCCGAGGGTGCCACACTGCAACTTAACCCACAGCAGCGCGCCAACTATACTTAGAGAACGTGAGTAAATTTTGTAATTCATGTTCATTATCTTCTTCTTATTAATATTTTTACTTTAAAAATTATAATTGCAATCATTGACGCACGCCATCGCAAACTATAATTAAAGAATGTGGGTATATTTAGTATTATGTTCTTCTTCTCCTTATTATTAATATATTTTTTCAAACGCTCAAATCCTAAAACCAGTATTCCTCCCTCGTTACTGATTGAACAAAAAAAACATGGGTTCTTTGTAAATCGTAGAAAATTGAGCAATACTTTTTAGGAACTACTTTTTATTGATAAATAATATGGGTTCTATTGATAATGTTAAAATTGTTAAAAAGGTATATCTCGGCAATGGAATGATTATAAACATATGTCATTGCGCAGCTAAAACTATAGTTTATTAGGCTATTTTTTAATTTAATTCAAAAAAGTGGTATAATAGCCTTAAAAAATGCTCTAAGAATAGAGCAAAAAAGGGCGATTTTTCCCCGGGCGTATGTTTAAACAGAAAAGATGTGGACTAGTCTGAAATGGACATTATGTGGACTAAAGGAAATTTGCATTTGGTTTGGGCAGGTGCTCACTAAATAAAAATTTCTACCATATGATAATGAATTGTTTATACATTTACCTGATCACACAGCACTGTTGCATTTTTTTAGTTTCATGAAATGTCAATTGAAAAAATCATACTCACAACAATCTTTGACAAGCGCGAAATCGCCAATTTTTTAAATTTATAGTTGTTTCTTACACATACAAATATAACCTTCAAATTAAAAAATGGCGATTTCGCGCTTGTCAAAGATTGCTGTGAGTATGATTTTTTCAATTGATATTTCATCAAACTAAAAAAATGCAACAGTGCTGTGTGATCAGATCAATGTATAAACTAAAGATAAATTCTATTAGGGTGAAAATAGATGAGTGGTAAAGTAACCACTAGTTTTTTGAGAAAATATCACGTGCAGAGAAACACATGACGCAACTAAATAATAATTGGTTACATAACCGCTGAAAACTTTTTTTTTAATTTTTCCGCTCGCAAATTTATTGTTTATTTCTTCCTGGCGGAGAGCGGTTACGCCCTCAATTTCAGCCTGAAAGACTTTAACCTTAGTCATTATCATATGGTAAAAATTTTTATTTAGTGAGCACCTGCCCAAACCAAATGCAAATTTCCTATAGTCCACATAATCTTCAACAAACGTGGGATTTCCAATTTTTAACTACTCCCACGTTCATTCCCACAGAGCAAAACATATATTCGCAAATCACGTATATTACTCGCCATTTAAGGGTCCTGGGGCCTATTTTATAAAGACGTTTGTAAATTTTCATTTTACAAATCTTCGCCTACTTTTTGTAAATTACATAATAAGGATATATGACACGGCGAATATTGATCGGTCAGCGGAGATGAAATGACGTGGTTTAGACCAATCAGCGCAGAGAAGTGCGCGCAGATGCTCCCCCTGGACTGCAAGTTGAAAAACCTTTAACGTGTAATTTACAAAAAATAGGCGGAGAGTTGTAAAATGAGAATTTACAAAGGTTTTTATGAAAAGAATTGGGGACAATTCGCTCCCGCCAATTCGCTCCCGGACAATTCGCTCCCGGGACAATTCGCTCCCGGACAATTCGCTCCCGAGACAATTCGCTCCCGGAACAATTCGCTCCCGGGAGTTTTTATAAACGCAAATCTTTTCAAACCAACTTCATTAGGGACAATTCGCTCCCGGGACAATTCGCTCCCGGAAGTTTTTATAAACGCAAATCTTATCAAACCTACTTCATTAGGGACAATTCGCTCCCTGGAGAATTCGCTTTCTGCCCAATT
>JASAMX010021833.1:0-11891 GCA_030248175.1 Microlaimidae sp. YZB2_3
GTAGTGTTGTAAAAAGTTACTTTTACTTTTACTTAAAGTAATAAAAGTAATGGATTTTGGATTACTTTTACTTTTACTCGACTTTTGAAAATTCAATTACTTTTACTTTTACTCTTACTCGACTTTTGAAATTTCAAATACTTTTACTTTTACTCTTACTCGGATTTTCCTCTGCAAATACTTAAACTAATTTAAGTAAAATTTAAGTAAATTTAATGGGTAGATTCCCTTAAAGGCTTGTTGTAAAGTGAATGACAAAAAATAATTTTTTAAGCCGCTAACACGCTAAAACGGTTTATTTTGCCAAAAAACTTATTAAAATGATAATTTATGCATAAAATTAGCAAAACAACTTTACAACAGAGCTCTGGAGCTCCAAAAACCAGTGTTTTGGTCCGTTTCAAAATTACTTTTATTATACTTTTACTCTTACTTTTACTTAAAAAAATAGGTCTTACTTTTACTTTTACTTTACTTAAATAAAATTTTGACCATTACTTTTACTTTTACTTTACTTAAATTAAAAAATCACAAATTACTTTTACTCTTACTTTACTTAAATTAAAATTTTTCAAATTACTTTTACTTTTACTTAAAATAATCCAAAATCAATACTTTTTACAACACTACCTTCCGGCCCTCCTCAGAACCGAGCCGAAAAGATTTCACAACTTTGACGGGGTAACTACCGTCAGGGGTCACAGCTTCCACGATCCGGCATGCGGAAGCAGCATCTTCCTTCTCACCTTTTTCAGGCAAGTTCCGCACAACCACAAACTTGGAATTCTGCTCGTCCAAGGTCTTGTGGTGAATCTTAGTGGCAATAGAGTCTGAAACCACTTCGGCAAAAGTCTTAGGCTTTTGATTTTGCGACCGCGCTTTACCCCTAGAAACAACCGTCCAATCAGTGTCAGGGGCGGTTTCCGGAGCGGGATCAGAACAAAGCCGGTCGGTTACCGCTCCAACGACGAGATCAAGCTTATTTTCCAAAATGTTGAAACGATTTTCGAACAGTTCGGCGACAATTTTGCACACAATCGGTATTCGAAGCTTATCCAGGGTTGGTTTAGATATTCCGGTGCAAGTAACGTGAATATCTTTCGCACAAAACCGGCAGGGAACGCAAGAGTCATTTGCGGATGGCTGTGTACACTGCACACACGACGCCATTGTAGAGAACAAGAACGAGATCAGAATATTCTTCGCTTATAAGTTCTTGAGAGACGGAAAAAAACACCTATGTATAGAAATGAGTTTGCAATGTAGATTAGGAGAAGGAATAAATGATATATGTAAATAATAAATTTGGAATCAAAATAAAACGTCTCGGTGGACCTATCTGTACACAGAACGCTTAATTTTGGGTTAATTCCCGCCTTTTCTCTAAATGTACAAAAAATATTGTCAACTTCAGCACTTTAAAAAAATAGGATTCTTATTTTAAATTAGGTAATTTGATAATTAATTGTTAAAATATAGTATTTATTATTTTTAAACGTTTTTTGTTGAAAACGTTAATGGTTTTATTATTAAATAGTCAAATAAATACCGCAAATCATCGAGGTCAGTAAGGCTTTATTTGGTAATAGTGTTACAAAATATGGGTCGCTGGTCCCGCAACGATACGAAATGCCTCTCAAATTTGATGCATTTAATTTTAATATTTTTGAAACTGAAAAACGGCAAAATAGTAGAACAGCGAGTTGAAAATATTTAACGGTTTTATCTATTAAAATAAAGCATTGCAAAAAGTTTTTTCTTTCTCTGATGACCAACAAAACGTGTTTTATTATTTTAATGGACGGATAGGAATGAAATTTATTTTACAGTAGTACATTCTTTGTTATCTATTCTTGTTGCACAAATAAAATAACTGATAAAAATCAAATCGAATACTTAAAATTAATTCTATCAGGTTGAAAACAGCTAGGTGGTAAAGTAATCACTCGTTCTCTAAGAAAACATCACATGGAGAAAAACACCTGACACTGCAACTTAATAATAATTGGTTGCATCACCACTGCAAACTTTTTTATTATTATTTTTATTCTCGCGCGTTTATTGTTCATTACTTTCTGACGGCGGGCGGTTACGCTTTTATTTTAGCCTGAAGAATTTTAGCATTAATAAAATACCTTCTTAAATTTCTCAAAAAATAAATTGGCTTTTTACAAAAAAACTTTCAGGTTTTAAAAAATGAGTATAATGCAAAAACTAGCAAAGATATAAACAAAGTTTTTCAATATTAATAATTCTTTTTTTTCGATAAAGAACATAAAAATTAATAAGTGGGATTGTCATTCACTCAGTTTTGTATGGTATTTACTAAAAAAACAGATATAATTAATCTTAGCTGTATTAGCTCTAAATTTCCTTTATGTAAACGTTTACTATAGTGTTTTCCATGACCTACAAACAACATTTTACGTTAAAATTTAAGACATAATTGTAATGAAAAATTGAAAATCACCAGCAGAATTGTGTATTTCTATTGTTGTTTTTTAAATTTAAGTGTGAATGTGCTGTTCTTTATAATAGTATAACAATGGCAAATTTTAGACGGAATCCAAACAGTGGAGCCTATCCAAAGTTTTCCCGCCTGAAACAGACGACGGGCCAATTTCAAATAGGGTAGTGCATTTAATTTCGGCACTTTTCCGAATTGGGCATTTTTGATTTTGGACTATATCTTTGGTAATCATGGACGGAATACGACGTTTGATAGCTCAAATGAGAGCTAATTATATGTAGATGCCTTTCATGAGCTTTTTATTTGGTATGTTATGATATTTTCATGTGAAATTGTGTGATTTACAAAAAATAAAATTGTTACTCGTTTTTAGAACATGAGCATTTCATTAATACGCAATAAATTGGTTTAAAAATTAAACTGTCCTGATAAAATTTAGTCTATTTTCCGAATTTTTAGTCCCCGTGGTTCTACGTTGCGTTTGTGGTGAGCAATCGATATAATCGATCGATATATATAATTAATTAATTAATTAATTAATTAATTAATAATAAATTAGCAAACATGCTTATGGAAATTATTTTATAAGAAACTTTGGTGAATTGGACGAATTTATCTAAATTAATTAATTAATTAATAATAAATTAGCAAACATGCTTATGGAAATTATTTTATACGAAACTTTGGTCGATTGGACGAATTTATCTTAATTAATTAATTAATAAATTAATTAATTAATTAATAATAAATTAGCAAACATGCTTATGGAAATTATTTTATACGAAACTTTGGTCGATTGGACGAATTTATCTTAATTAATTAATTAATAATAAATTAGCAAACATGCTTATGGAAATTATTTTATACGAAACTTTGGTCGATTGGACGAATTTATCTAAATTAATTAATTAATTAATTAATTTATAATAAATTAGCAAACATGCTTATGGAAATTATTTTATACGAAATTTTGGTCGATTGGACGAATTTATCTTAATTAATTAATTAATTAATTAATTAATTAATTAATAATAAATTAGCAAACATGCTTATGGAAATTATTTTATACGAAACTTTGGTCGATTGGACGAATTTATCTTAATTAATTAATTAATTAATTAATTAATAATAAATTAGCAAACATGCTTATGGAAATTATTTTATACGAAACTTTGGTCGATTGGACGAATTTATCTAAATAATTAATTAATTAATTAATTAATAATAAATTAGCAAACATGCTTATGGAAATTATTTTATACGAAACTTTGGTCGATTGGACATTAATTAATTAATTAATTAATTAATAATAAATTAGCAAACATGCTTATGGAAATTATTTTATACGTAACTTTGGTCGATTGGACGAATTTATCTTAATTAATTAATTAATTAATTAATTAATTAATTAATAATAAATTAGCAAACATGCTTATGGAAATTATTTTATACAAAACTTTGGTCGATTGGACGAATTTATCTAAATTAATTAATTAATTAATTAATTAATTAATTAATTAATAATAAATTAGCAAACATGCTTATGGAAATTATTTTATACGAAACTTTGGTCGATTGGACGAATTTATCTAAATTAATTAATTAATTAATTAATTAATTAATTAATAATAAATTAGCAAACATGCTTATGGAAATTATTTAATACGAAACATTGGTCGATTGGACGAATTTATCTTAATTAATTAATTAATTAATTATAAATTAGCAAACATGCTTATGGAAATTATTTTATACGAAACTTTGGTCGATTGGACGAATTTATCTTAATTAATTAATTAATTAATTAATTAATTAATTAATTAATAATAAATTAGCAAACATGCTTATGGAAATTATTTTATACAAAACTTTGGTCGATTGGACGAATTTATCTTAATTAATTAATTAATTAATTAATTAATTAATTAATTAATTAATTAATTAATTAATAATAAATTAGCAAACATGCTTATGGAAATTATTTTATACGAAACTTTGGTCGATTGGACGAATTTATCTAAATTAATTAATTAATTAATTAATTAATAATAATAAATTAGCAAACATGCTTATGGAAATTATTTTATACGAAACTTTGGTCGATTGGACGAATTTATCTAAATTAATTAATAATTAATTAATAATAAATTAGCAAACATGCTTATGGAAATTATTTTATACGAAACTTTGGTCGATTGGACGAATTTATCTAAATTAATTAATTAATTAATTAATTAATTAATTAATTAATTAATAATAATTTAGCAAACATGCTTATGGAAATTATTTTATACGAAACTTTGGTCGATTGGTCGAATTTATCTTAATTAATTAATTAATTAATTAATTAATAATAAATTAGCAAACATGCTTATGGAAATTATTTTATACGAAACTTTGGTCGATTGGACGAATTTATCTAAATTAATTAATTAATTAATTAATTAATTAATAATAAATTAGCAAACATGCTTATGGAAATTATTTTATACGAAACTTTGGTCGATTGGACGAATTTATCTAAATTAATTAATAATTAATTAATAATAAATTAGCAAACATGCTTATGGAAATTATTTTATATGAAACTTTGGTCGATTGGACGAATTTATCTAAATTAATTAATTAATTAATTAATTAATAATAAATTAGCAAACATGCTTATGGAAATTATTTTATACGAGACTTTGGTCGATTGGACGAATTTATCTTAATTAATTAATTAATAAATTAATTAATTAATTAATAATAAATTAGCAAACATGCTTATGGAAATTATTTTATACGAAACTTTGGTCGATTGGACGAATTTATCTAAATTAATTAATTAATTAATTAATTAATAATAAATTAGCAAACATGCTTATGGAAATTATTTTATACGAAACTTTGGTCGATTGGACGAATTTATCTAAATTATTTAATTAATTAATTAATTAATTAATTAATTAATTAATTAATAATAAATTAGCAAACATGCTTATGGAAATTATTTTATACGAAACTTTGGTCGATTGGACGAATTTATTCTTAATTAATTAATTAATTAATTAATTAATTAATAAATTAGCAAACATGCTTATGGAAATTATTTTATACGAAACTTTGGTCGATTGGACGAATTTATCTAAATTATTTTATTAATTTATTATTTAATTAATTAATTATAAATTAGCAAACATGCTTATGGAAATTATTTTATACGAAACTTTGGTCGATTGGACGAATTTATCTAAATTAATTAATTAATTAATAATAAATTAGCAAACATGCTTATGGAAATTATTTTATACGAAACTTTGGTCGATCGGACGAATTTATCTAAAATAAATAAATTAATTAATTAATAATAAATTAGCAAACATGCTTATGGAAATTATTTTATACGAAACTTTGGTCGATTGGACGAATTTATCTTAATTAATTAATTAATTAATTAATAATAAATTAGCAAACATGCTTATGGAAATTATTTTATACGAAACTTTGGTCGATTGGACGAATTTATCTTAATTAATTAATTAATTAATTAATTAAATAATAATAAATTAGCAAACATGCTTATGGAAATTATTTTATACGAAACTTTGGTCGATTGGACGAATTTATCTAAATTAATTAATTAATTAATTAATTAATTAATTAATTAATTAATAATAAATTAGCAAACATGCTTATGGAAATTATTTTATACGAAACTTTGGTCGATTGGACGAATTTATCTAAATTAATTAATTAATTAATTAATAATAAATTAGCAAACATGCTTATGGAAATTATTTTATACGAAACTTTGGTCGATTGGACGAATTTATCTTAATTAATTAATTAATTAATAATAAATTAGAAAACATGCTTATGGAAATTATTTTATACGAAACTTTGGTCGATTGGACGAATTTATCTAAATTAATTAATTAATAATAAATTAGCAAACATGCTTATGGAAATTATTTTATACGAAACTTTGGTCGATTGGACGAATTTATCTAAATTAATTAATTAATTAATTAATTAATTAATTAATAATAAATTAGCAAACATGCTTTTGGAAATTATTTTATACGAAACTTTGGTCGATTGGACGAATTTATCTAAATTAATTAATTAATTAATTAATTAATTAATTAATTAATTAATTATTAATTAATTAATAATAAATTAGCAAACATGCTTATGGAAATTATTTTATACAAAACTTTGGTCGATTGGACGAATTTATCTAAATTAATTAATTAATTAATTAATTAATAATAAATTAGCAAAAATGCTTATGGAAATTATTTTATACAAAACTTTGGTCGATTGGACGAATTTATCTAAATTAATTAATTAATTAATTAATTAATTAATAATAAATTAGCAAACATGCTTATGGAAATTATTTTATACGAAACTTTGGTCGATTGGACGAATTTATCTTAATTAATTAATTAATTAATTAATTAATAATAAATTAGCAAACATGCTTATGGAAATTATTTTATACAAAACTTTGGTCGATTGGACGAATTTATCTAAATTAATTAATTAATAATAAATTAGCAAACATGCTTATGGAAATTATTTTATACGAAACTTTGGTCGATTGGACTTATTTATCTAAATTAATTAATTAATTAATTAATTAATAATAAATTAGCAAACATGCTTATGGAAATTATTTTATAGGAAACTTTGGTCGATTGGACGAATTTATCTAAATTAATTAATTAATAATTAATTAGATCTAATGCACACCGAAGTGTAACAAATTACCAGTGTAAACGCGTTCACATCGTAGCGGTAACACTTAGGTAACAGTATAAACGCGCGCGGAATACGCTATCAATCGACCAAAGTCACATAAGGAATAATTTGCATACAACAGAATTAAATTTGCAATACATCCTTTGGAATTTGAGTTCAGTGGTTTGTACCAAAAAAAAACATTCATCGTACACACAGCAAGTGCACCATGATTGTAGTGAGCTCAAAATTCCAAAAGATGTATTGCAAATTTACTCCTGTTGTATGCAAATTATTCCTTATGTGACTTTGGTCGATTGTCACTCCGGTTTAAACAAAGGGCTTATTTCATAAAAACATTGTAAAATCTTCTTTTTTTTCTCCTACTTTTTGTTAAATACAGAGTAGATGATATATTATACTGGACGGAAAAAAATCGATGGACGACCGACCATTCAGTGCAGAGCACTTCGCGGAGACACTTCTCTCTGGTCTGGATTGTATTTTACAAAAAATAGGCGGTTATTTGCAAAAAGAAAAGTTACAAACGTCTATATTAAATAAAACAACCAAAAACAAAACAATTTTTGCAATTATTTTTTACAGTATTTTTAAATCTACAAAGTACGGTTGATTAAATTCTTAATAAATATAAATGCTAATTGTCGTGTTAAGATTTTTAATAAATATGAATACTAATATCCAACCGTTAATAGTCATTATTAGCATTCTGACAATCAAATCCGCGGTAATACAGAATACAAAATAAGTTTTTTTATCCGTCGTTACTGGTTGATTTAAAAACAATATTTTGCGGTATTAATTTAATATCCTACAAAATTACATGGATAGAATGCAATAAGCAAACATAAAAACTGAAAATAGCGTTAATTTTATCATTAAAAAATCATGTTACTGTTCTCTTTGTACTGTGTAGTTTTATTTTTTTTAAATTTTAGTTTGCAGGAAGAACTTCCAGATGAGTTCGATGCGCGTGAACAATGGCCTCACTGTTCGGATGTAATTTCAAGAGTACCAAATCAGGGTAGCTGCGGATCCTGCTACGTAATGCAAACTGCTTTTAATAGTAATGGGCGGAACTGCGGAACCCCCGGATCACCGGAACCGGAACCAGAACCGGAATTGAGATTTTCCGAAAATCCAGAAGAGGAACCGGAACCGGAATTGAGATTTTTCGAAAATCCGGAACAAGAACCGGAACCGGAATTGAGATTTTCCAAAAATCCGGAACAGGAACCGGAACCGAAATTGAGATTTTCCGAAAATCCGAAACAAAGAACCGGAACCGGAATTGAGATTTTCCGAAAATCCGGAACAGGAACCGGAACTGGAATTGAGATTTTTCAAAAATTCGGAGCAGGAACCGGAACCGGAATTAAGATTTTCCGAAAATCCAGAGCAAGAACCGGAACCGGAATTGAGATTTTCCGAAAATCCGGAACAGGAACCGGAACCGGAATTAAGATTTTCCGAAAATCCGGAACAGGAACCGGAACCGGAATTGAGATTTTCCGAAAATCCGGAACAGGAACCGGAACCGGAATTGAGATTTTCCGAAAATCCGGAACAAGAACCGGAACTGGAATTGAGATTTTCCGAAAATCCGAAACAGGAACCGGAACCGGATATGAGATTTTCCGAAAATCCGGAACAAGAGCCGGAACTGGAATTGAGATTTTCCGAAAATCCGGAACAAGAACTGGAACCGGAATTGAGATTTTCTGAAAATCCGGAACAGGAACCGGAACCGGAATTGAGATTTTCCAAAAATCCGGAGCAGGAACCGGAACCAAAATTGAGATTTTCCGAAAATCCAGAACAAGAACCGGAACCGGAATTGAGATTTTCCAAAAATCCAGAACAGGAACCGGAGCCGAAATTCCAAATTTTGTTAGGAACATCCGGAACCCGGAACCAGAACTGCCTATTTAACTGCGGAACCCCCAGAACACTGGAACCGGAACCAGAACCGGAATTGAGATTTTCCAAAAATCCGGAACAGGAACCCGAACCGGAATTGAGATTTTCGGAAAATCCGGAACAGGAACCGAAACTGGAATTCCAAATTTTGTTTGGAACACCCGGAACTCGGAGCCGGAACTGCCTATTTAACTGCAAAACCCCCGGAACACCAGAACCGGAACCTTAACCGGAATTGAGATTTTCCAAAAATTTGGAACAAGAACCGGAACCGGAATTGAGATTTTCCGAAAATCCGGAACAGGAACCGGAAACGGAATTGAGATTTTTCAAAAATCCAGAACAGGAACTGGAACTGGAATTCCAAATTTTGTTTGGAACACCCGGAACTCGGAACCGGAACTGCCTATTTAACTGCAAAACCCCCGGAACACCAGAACCGGAACCTTAACCGGAATTGAGATTTTCCAAAAATCCGGAACAGGAACTGGAACCAATATTCCAATTTTTGCTCGGAACATCCGGAACACGGAACCGGAACTGCCTATTAAACTACAAAACCCACTGAACACCAGAACCGGAACCAGAACCGGTATTGAGATGTTCAAAAAATCCAGAACAGGAACCGGAACCCGGAATTAAGATTTTTCAAAAATCCGAAAAGGAACCGGAACTACCCATCACTAGTTTTAAACCATTTAAAATCTTGGTTCATATTTTGTCCAGAAGTGTCTAACTGTCTTCTAACTTCCCACAGTACCCCTCTTCTTCTCACTATCTTAGGTTTTTTTTGCAAACAACACTCTTTTTTATTATATAATTATTTTTTTTAATATGGACGTTTTCTTGAAAGATTGAAAAACAGGAAGCTCGTCAGTTTTGATTTCTGGGTTCTTAACCCGCTAAGGGGCTCTCGGCTTCTGGCCCTTCAGGCCCCCTATTTTTTTACTTATTAAAATTTGCAAAAGTGCAGGAGTGGTGAAGACATAATTTAACATGTAATGAAACTACATTAGCAAACTGCTCACCTTAGCACCCCGTAGGCATGCTTTTTTTAAAGGTGGGGTACGGGTACCACTTGTGACAACCCAAAGTAAAAGCGGAAATAACCGGGCGCTAAAAAATTTAGACGGGCCGATATAGGAATTGGATTTTTAACCTCCAAAGTCGACTCTGGTGTGCTTTGCTATCCATTACACCATAGGCTGGACAAGGTAATGGGAAAAATTATCGCCTTTTATTAACGTTTGCACTTTGAGTTTTCACAGAAGGAACACATAGGGCTTATGTGTCACAATAGTAGCAAACCTACAAAAAGTTTTTTAAAATATATTTAAACGCAGTGGAATTTTGATGTTATTTCTTATGGCGGAGTAATGCAGTCAGAAGGGTTACCCAATGGGCCTCTGTAGGGTTACCCTCCCCTGCCGCCCACCCCCCAGCTTAGTAGGTATGGATTACCAGTAGACCGAAAAAATTTCACAAAAATATTAAAACGCAGTAAAATGTTAGGTTATTTTCCTGGTGGATAGTTGCAGTCAGAAAATAAACATCACGTTTGGGCAACGAGGAACGGGAGTTGCACTTTTTAACCTCTTGTTTATCTTTAGAGCTGACAATTTTGGTTCATGTAATAGATTTTACGTTTTAGGCGTTTGTTGTTGTTTTTTTAAGTTTGAAAGGTGGCCGAAGTTAAGGGGGATTTTGTTTTTTTGTCGTTTTTACGTAAATCCAACAAAGTGGAATAAATTTTTTACCAGGCTTTTTTAAAGTTGCTTGGTTTAGGTAAAAAAAATTTTCACGCCAAAAAAATTTAACAAAAACACAAGTTATTAAAACCAGGGTTCTACGGTTTTGACATTATTAATCAAAACCTCGCTTATCAATTATAAAAGTTGGTAAATAGAGAAAAATTAGGTGATATTTACGAAGAACAATAAAGATAAATATACAACGTTTTAAGACGTTTTATGTAAAAAATTTTTAATTCTTAGTGGTTCTGGAAAAAAATTTTTAAAACAAAGTGTGCACTTTTTGGCCCCAGGGATCCCAGGGGTTACCTCCGATGGGGGGGGTGGGCACAAAAAACTTTTTGATTTGCAAAAAATCGCAACAACCAGTATTAGCCACAACCAAACACGTCAGGATTTTAAGGACCCTCCCTCAAAATGTCATATAGTATTCGTGATCACGTCATATATGTTTCGCTCTGTGGAAATGATTGTGGGAAGAGCTGTTAGAATCACTTTTAGCCTATTAGCGCTTGAAAAAAAATTAGATCTCCGATGGATGAAAGATCACCATTTTTTCCCAAGCCCTAATTGGCTAAAAATGATTCTATAAAGTCATAACACTGTGAAGGTCTTTCTTAAACTCTAAACAATTTCCTTTTAAATGGGAGAGTTTTGACTATCGTGAAAATTTTTACTTTTTTGAAGGCCAATTATATTTTAACTTACATTTATGTTAAGTATAAATCAAAATCATGGTATTTAAAGCTAAAATTGCTTTTTTATAAGCTAAAATTTAATAAAATCATACATTTTAACGTTTTGACCTTCGTCTAAAATTTACTTAAATAAAAAGTTTTTATCGCTCATGGCAAAAGTCATGTAAGAAACAATTTGCATAAGCATGTTTGGCACGCATCTGATTGGTCGTTCCGTATTATTTTTAGTTCAATAATAGTACGTTCAGCAGTTTTGCGCGATTTTCCAGAAAAAATTAAGGTGCTTTCACAATTTCGAACGCA
>JASAMX010021836.1:0-15000 GCA_030248175.1 Microlaimidae sp. YZB2_3
ATAATGTAACGGGCGGACAGGGGTCTAGCCGGTATAATAGAACCAGCGCTTGATACACGTGAATACTTCTGCACTTGTGGCCAAAAAATACACCTAGCAAATAGCACAGTTTAGTCCTACAGAACGTAGGGAATGGCACGTATTTGGTTCTGACGTGAGTGGGGAAACTACACGACACATCCTCTTAACCCTTGGGTTAATTTGGTAAGACGACACGGGGTTATTGGTATTTCATTGGAGAGATTTCTCCAGCTTCAAAAAATTGAAAAGAATGTGGGTTTGGATTCCGGAAACAAATCAATTAATCATCATTCCGCTTCAAGTTCCGAATTATTTAGCACTAGCGATATTATTTGATTGAAACATAAACTTGGTGGGTGTGAAAATTAACTATTAATTTTTGGACTTAGAGTCAGTCCTACAAAAGTTTAAGAACGAATTTTAACCAAATTTTTGGGTGAGCTTCCTTTCTGATGTTGAAGGTGCTGTTTAAGAATTGTTGTTGACTATGCTATAAAACATTAATGGTATGGGAGCGCTTTAACCAGTTAAGTGGGGACTGTCCACGACAGCTCCTTCAAAATGTTACAGGCGGATTAAAGGAACTAGACGTTCTTATTTCCACTATTAGAGTATAAGAACTGGACGGCTAATTACCTATAATCCTACCAAGAAACATTAAAAAAATATGAGTGTGATTTGTATTATTGTATTTCAGAAATGTTTCGTCAGTTCCCACAAAAAGTTAAGACTCTTGTATGATGGTACAAAATGCACCACCAAGGTTTATGTTTAACAGTGACCGTGGAGTCTCCAAAGTAAAACCTTATGAATACTGGTTTTAAAATGAAGTTTTATGCTGGGAGCTGGGAGCAGTCCCTGTACAAAAATTATGGTTAGATTTCTTATGTTACAGCTTTTCAAGCAAAGCAAGGCTTGTACACAACTGTGTCTAAAAGTCCAGTTAAGGTTCGGGTGAAACCTTAAAATTACCAGTTGTAGAAATAAAAGTTTAAAATGGGGAACTAAGGGCAGTTCCCTTACAAAAATTGGCTTGTTTCAATGATCGAAGGAAGTTTTCAGCAATTTACCAGGAACATTGCCGCTGCTTGCGTTGAACCCAAAGAAGTATTGATTACCCCATGGAACATTAGTAGTACGAGTGTGGAAACGAAGATTATTTTGACTTTTGGAACTGTTGTTGCAGTTTGTTTAAAAATTGATGGTTGTTGCTTCAACAATGGAAAACGTCATTGATCTTCAAATGAGGGATAGAACTCGAATGTGGATATTAATAAGGTTAAACCTAAGTACAAACATTTGAAAAATGAAGGATTGAAAAAGGGGTCCTAACTCTCAAGTTAGGCTCTGCAAAAAGTTACACAAGGGATTAGCTTTATGCAATTAAATAGCTTTAACTGGACTATTAGCGATTAGCTCAATTAAACACCCAAATTCTATGCGTCACAAAGCATTAAGTTTGTCAGTTAGTTTTATTTATTAAGGCAGAGGTATTGGCTTACTTTTGGGACAGTCGTGTTTGGTCTGTGTCGCGCTGGATATATTGTGCTACCGTATTACAGAGTGACTCGTGTTAACAAGAGTTTTACATAATTTTTGGATGCATTATTTAGATAGTAAAAGGGAGAATTAGGCCTGAGTGGTTTGTTTACGCCTATTACACAAAGATATTTTATTAAGGAAGGACTACTAAGGTAACAGACCGCGTTGTGGCGAACAAAGTTAGTAATTTTACACAGACACTAGTTTTTTAAAAGATTTTTAGACTAACTTTTTGAATAACTGATAAAATTTAGATAAATGCATAAATTCTAGATAAATTTAAACTAAATGAGTAATTTTTAAATAAATTTAGAAAAAATCAGATTATATCACAAAATTAAGGCTAAACGATTTAAAGCAAAAATAACAAAAAGAGGTGCTTATGCGCCTGCCCAAGGGCTACCCCTGGAGGACTTACAAAAGCGTTTTAAAACCAACATTTTAGATATTTTTCTAGGAAATTTGGGTTAGTTCTAAAAACGCTTGTTAACACCAGTTATTTTACGCTGGAGTTATTTTATTGACAACTTAACCCCAAGAGGGTTGCTCACCTCCTACTTTACGAAACACAACTTTAGCCGGTGTGGCTAATTATTTATTTACTACCTCTACATGCAATTCCCTATTTGAATACCTGCACTAGTACAGAAGTCGAGCCATTCCGCCAATTTTCTTGATGCTGGTCGCCAAACAGTGAAATTCCCCGGTCAGCCGCCGGGTTATTTCCACTTAACAACAGTTCCCTACCTAGATTGACCAAAACCAATCGCAGAGTGTTGGCTGCTCACGGTAAATCATTGTAAAAATAGGCTTAAATGGTATAAAAACTAACCTAGCCTGGGTCTTCCGACCTAGTTGGGTCCCAATCGAGCGGTAGGAAATAGAACCGTCAGTTAGAAATAAGCGCTTAACAATAACATGGAACCTTTGGTGTCCACACACCGTGCGGAGCAATTTTACTGCTTAGAATGGTTTAATTTGACACGCGCGGCGACCGGCGCAAACTACTGTAATTTGAATATGAAATGATACGCGTTTGAAAGCTGGGCGAAATGACAACCTAATGTTAGCGATAACTAATTATAACTTATTTAATAAGCTGCCACGCACTCTCCGCCACAATAATATTCGACCAAGTGGCAAAAAAGGCACCCAAGCTGTGTATACATGATGGTTTTGAATATAATGAGTTATTAAAAAAAATTATAAAAAAATCTAAAACACGTTGTTCAAATAAAGCTAAAATATAACAAAAAGATTATCAGTGGGAGAAAATCTCTCAACATTACATATACCCCTGTTGTAATGATAAAAATGTAATAAGGACAGCTCTTGAACCTGCCTCCGGAAGACTGGAGGCAGGTAGGAGGCAGGTGCAACTGCCTAAGAGGCAGGTAAGATCAGGAGGCAGGTAAAACTGCCTCAAAGGCAGGTAGAAGGCAGGATGGAGGCAGGTAAAACTGCCTCGAAGGCAGGTAGTAGGCAGGTGGTCCTGCCTACTATGTTAAAGGATATATAGGTTAGGAGGCAGGTAGGAGCCAGCTAAAACTGCCTCCACATCAGGTATGAGGTAGGGTAAGCAGGCAAATTTCGAATGGAGGCAAGTAGAAGGCTGGTCGGAGGCAGGTAGGAGGCAACAAAATTTTCGACGTAGGCATGTAGGACTAGGCAGGTAAAAGCCTTTTTCCCAAATTGACGCACCCCGTCTTTACCGGGATAACCGAATACACCAGAGAGGTGATGGCTTGCTTATCCATATGAAACATCGACACAAAACCCGTATTTTAACAGAAAAATACGCACAAAGTAAACTTTTTATGGTCTCAAAACTTGAGAAATATTATGACCTTTAAAAAAGCTTAAATTTTAATATAAATAAACTATCCGGGAGCTTAAATTCATGGGATTCATTTAAAACCCACGTCTAGCTGCATTTTGGAAAAAAATTACCTCTAGTTTTAACGGAAATTTTCATAATACTCCAAAAAATACCATACGTTTAAAAAATTTTTAAATTAAGTAAGAAAACGTAATTTTTCCTCTGTATTTAAAGCATGTATAGTTTCGCTACTAAAAGCTGTTTAATAAATATTTTGTGGGGCTTAAAAAACTTTCCTTGTAATTGAATTTTAATATCAATTCTTCAATTCCTTGAATCGAAATTAACATTGTGCAGTTTGAAACCCTGGTCTTTTTGCATTAATAACACCATGTTAAAAAGTTTTAACTGTAATAGTATATTTCACAAGATCTCGTATGTCAAAAATCGCGATTTTCCTTCTTTTTTTAAAAAGAAATCTTTTTAAAAAAAGAAATCTAGAAAGAAATCTTCTCGGCAGAACTTCCTAAAAATCTGATTACTATGGACCTACCTAGAATAACAAAACTTGAATCCGCGGTCTCAACACGAAACAAAGTTTTTCTCAGATTAAATGCATTTCATTCTAATAATTTTCAAACTGGAAGTACTACAAATAATAAAACATATAAAACAGGGTTTAGCGGCTTTTTTGCATTAAATTAAAGCATTACAAAATGTTTGTTTTCTGATTAACCCAAAAAGTTACATATGAAAAACCTTAATTAAGCAAAAAATAGCTTTAAACAATGGCAAAAAATACCTGAAATTGTTTTAATATTGTTGTAAAATCTCTATTCCTTAATAAAATTAGGTAAAAATTATTTATTTCATAACGAATTCTGATGTAGTGGCGGGACCGCGGACCCAAAATATTGTTATGCTTGGTAGGTGGACTTGCAAAGACAGTTAGTGATTATTATGACATTAACAATTTCTATTTTTAGTTTTTTTATTTTATTAAACCCAGATACTCTTAGTAAACCCCTTTTTTGATGATAACTTGGCATTTGTAATCCTCATGTTTATCCGTTGTGTGCACTTTTGTTCCTTATATAGCGTGTTTATTTTCGTTCTTTCACATTGTTTTTTAGAATAAACGTTCCGCTTGTGTGTAATTTGCTTAATATATTAAGGAAGTAATCCCATAATATGTTTACCATTCTTGGTTTAAATTGTCACGTATTTCGAGTTTAATTAGAAATGGCATGTAATTATAAATCTCGCAGCAGAAATAATTTGTATACGGTGTCGTTTATATTGCATAAACATGAATTGCGTCCAGCGGATTTGATGTTTAGCAGTGAAAATTTATTCCAAGTATTTTCTCTGTAGCGTTGCGTGAGTTTTTTTGTTGAAAATATCATGCAAACGTTATCTAGTGTGTTATTGTTTCACTTATAAATTTCTAAAAATACAGAATTTTGTGTTGTTTTTTCGTCTATTTTCAAAACACGGATCATGCCAAAACATTTGTGTTGTTATGGAAATTCGCTAACAGAACAAAATTATAAAATATAAGCAGTAGTGATGTTCCCCAGCTTTTCGGACCTTTGCACTATTTTTCCACTAATTTTATAAATAATAAAAGAATGGTGGCATAAATTTTTTTGTGAAAATTTTTTTGTAAATCAATTTTTTTTTGAAAATTTATTTAAAAACCAAAAATAGACATAAACATAAAAATACAGTAGAGTAGTTTAAAATGTAGTTCAAGCTTAAGTAAGCTTCAAATTGCTCATTCAAAAGGCAGTGTTCTGAAACTCTGGAGCTCTGTTCACTTTAAATAATCTAATCACCGAAGCATGGTATTGGAAAATGCATTTTAGGAACAATATTAATAAGCAGGCGGCATTGGAATTGCGTAATAAAAACAAAAATACAGGACATACCACAGATAATTTATTGTGCGAGAACGACTGCGGTGCCTGAGAATTTGCAAGTATGCCAACTATTTGGTAAAAAAAATCGACTAATGTCCTTACAAAATTCCATACACTGGTGACAAAACTCAAATATTAAGCTGTCATATCTCATTAGCGGATCGCAAGATTTTTACAGGACCCACATTCGAGCATGGCATACTTGGCTATCTGCTGAAATGGTTAAGAAAGCTTTTTATCTCTAACATCATTATTACACTGAAAAAAACTTGGTCCCAAAAAAACAACTTTGTTAAGCAAAATATAAAAAAGCTCTTTGGTATGCTGTTAGCACAAGCCATTTGGGACATTGAAAATTTGAGTGAAATTGCTGCGATGATTTTTTTAATGACGGGTTAAACGCCCACGGTTTACGCGATTTTCAACGGAAAATTTGTTCACAAGTCACGACACGAGTCCTCTTAAAATGCTGGGTACTTTTTACCAGATAAATACGTAAACAAATCATCCAAAAACATCATTTTATTCATCAACGGTTAATCAAAATGAGGAATTTTACGGTTGACAAAATTTCAGACTGGAATTTTTTATATTTTGTGAATATTTTTTTCATAATTTTTTTTGGTTAAAGGTGCGGTGCGGAGTCAGACATTTTGTCTTCGATTTTGATAGTTTTTTTGTGAAAACCTTACCCCTGCCCCCAATAGCCCACAAAAATTTTTCCAACAAAATATCTCCAGTAGTTCAGAGGTAATGACCCTCCGAAAATGGCGTTTTTCGACAACTCTGTACGTGAAAGGTCGCTCAATGGGTATAACGATCTTCGTTACAAATTATGCACTCTAATAAAGTGCCTACTTTCTACTTTAATTTGACACCTTGATCGTTAAGATCGGCGTAGTATTTGTCGAGATATTGCATTTTTTGTACAAAAAACACTCGATTTTTTCGCTAAAAACACAAAGCGAAAGAAAGGTTGAGCAAACTTCACGAAATCACTGCCGTCGTTTGGTGTTTTTAACAAAACAATTGCGGGTTTTTGTACGGGAAACGCAATATTTCGACAAATACTAATTTGATTAAGGTATCAAATTAGAGTAAAAAGTAGCCGCTTTCTTTGAGTGCACAATTTGTACGTATCGTAATACCAATTGAACGATTCGTCACGCATAGAATTGTCAAAAAATGCCAGTTATGGGAGGTCATAACTTCTGATTCACTGTAGATATTTTGTTGAAAAAATATTTTATTTTTTTGATATTTTTCTGGCCTATTGTGGGCAGAGTAAGGTTTTCACAAAAAATTATCAAAGTCGAAGACAAAAAGTTTGACTCCGCACCGCACCTTTAATACCAAAATAAATAGATTTTTTGAAACAGCCAAATTTTAATTAAAAGTTTTTTAAATAAACTTTGCTGCAAATAGTGTGGGACTCTGGGTTATGCTAAAATATTTGTGTCGTGCAAATCCTCCGCTCCAGTAGTGAGATTTAAAACAGCTTAAAGTTCGAGTTTTATCACCCGTGCACAGAATTTTCGTACAAACACTAGATAGATGAAATACAATATACTATACATCGTTCACTATGCGGGAACTACAGTACTGCCTGTGAAAGCCTCCTACTATGCAAACTATCTCGTGGATGGAAAATCGACTAGATAATTTGCATGCGACATATCACATAGCCCACTAGTGGAAGGTACTGTATACCTGCACATCTGTTAGTATGCAAATTATCTAGTGAAAAAATTGACTAGATTGTTTGCATAATAAATAATTGGGAACAAGACATGAGAGTACTAGACACGAGGGTGCTGGACACGAGGGTACTGGACACGAAGGTAATGGACACGATGGTACTGGACAGGAAGGTACTGGACACGATGGTACTGGACACGAGGGTACTGGACACTAGGGTACTGGAAACGAGGGTACTGGACATGAGGGTACTGGACACGAGGGTACTGGACACAAGGGTACTGGACACGAGGGTACTGGACACAAGAATACTGGACACAAAGGTACTGGACACTATGATACTGGACACAACGGTACTGGACACGAGGGTACTGGACATGAGAGTGCTGAAAACTAGGGTACTGGACACGAAGCTACTGGACACGAGGGTACTGGACACGAGGGTACTGGACACGAGGGTACTGGACACAAAGGTACTGGACCTCGCAGCAAAATCGATTCATTATGCAAGGGGAGACACGAGGGTACTGACGAGCAAAAAACATAACCTTCCCGCATAAAGTTGGATAAATAGTTAACAATAGTTTGTTTTACTTAAAAATCATTTAGTTTGTTTAACTAATTTAAAAAATGTAGGATTATAAAAACAATTATTGAGAAAACATATAAAACAACAATAATAATTTAATAACACTAAAACATTTTAATGTTATTGCTCTACATTTTCTTGCATTTTTTAAAAAAAACAATAACTAGCTTTAAAAATGCTGAGCAGCTATGAGACGACTCGAAAGATAATAAACATAAGGTTGCTGTTATGCTTTAATTGTGCTGTCAAAACATCTTTGTGGTTATTTTTCGTGGTGTGTGGAAAAAATAAATTTTTAATAATGCCTTCGGAAAAAATAACTGCAAAAATAATTTCAAATAATTCTGCTATTAATAACCTTGCAAAAACATTTCAGTAAAATATTTTTCGAAAAACAATTGCTTGCCTTTTTCATGGGTGGCGCGGGAGCGCCACGGGGCGATTTAGCCCCGTGGCGCCGTGCCAACCATTATTAGAGAACGTGGGTAAATTTTGAAATTCAGAACCTTCTTCTTCTTCTTTTTCTTCTTCTTATTATTATTATTATTATTATTCCAACGCTCCATCCTTAAAAGCAATGTTCCTCATTCGTTACTGATTCATCAAAAAAATAAACATGGGCTCATTATAAAAAAGAAGGAATTACGCAAATTTCTTAGGAGGCACTTTTTTCATTTAGGTCCTTGTTATCGATTTATTTATCAAAATAAAAAATTTGAAAAATAGACAAATAAAAACTCCCAACCGCACAATAACAGCCTTTTGGCAACAATAAGAATTGTAGGGAGCAGACAACCAACATCCCCTCAAAAAAATTCAGATTTAATATAAGGCGACTTTTAATTTAACAAATACATTGACAGCTAATTTGTTTTATGTAATAAATAGAAACATTAAAGAAAAAGTCGCCTTATATTAAATCTGAATTTTTCAATGTTTTTCGGACTTAAAACTTGATATTTGATTTTAAAAAGCCGTTAATATGGCGGTAGGTTTTGCTTTATACGAAAATAATGATAAATTACAAAATTTAATGCGCAATGCGATATCTTATTTTGACAGAAATTTTTCATGGTTACTGTGACGCTTGCGTTATACTTTTTTTGTATCGTTTTTACGACGTGTGACTTAACTAATACTGTGGTATTTACAGCTGGTTAACTCATGTAAAAGTTAATCCACTTAAGGAGAGAAATTTATGTGAATTAAGTTTTATTCGTGGTTAAAAAACGCAAACTAAAGCTTTTACACGTATTGTTTTTATTCGGTTTTGTTTTTACTGAAAATTTCACAAAATCTGTTATTAATTTACAGGTTTTAAAGAGTCTTGTTTCAGTCTTTTCTGGCATTTAGTTTTTAAACTTATGTAGCTTTATACTATTCCATTTAATATAAGGCTTTTTTTCGAAACTTTGTTTCGTCTTTTGCTAGAAGTTCCGCTTTTTAATGCATTGAATTCACAGTGATTTATTATAGATATAAAACATTAAAAAATTTACTCATTTAAAAAAAACGTCATGGTCTCCTCATGATATGAATACAATTATTTTCATATCCAAAATTTCAATGTAATTTTAAGCAGTATAATATACTATGCTTTATTTGGACTTTTGTTTTGTGCTTGATTTTTCTGGATTGATGGTTTATTTTTAAACAACAAAACCACACCATTGTAAATGGTTTTTCCAGGTTCCATACAATTTTACGAGGTTACCCAGACCAGTCGCTTTTCTCGCATTAAATTTTTGAAATGATTGTAGCTTCATAGTATTCCATATAAAAAAGACTTTTTTTCTGTTTCGAAACATTGTATACTGAAACATTGTATCCCGCAGCGCTCACACGTCACCCAAGATTTATTTCATTTGGTACAAGTACTAAACGTGTATCAGTTTGAGAATTCCACCAAACAAACATAAATAAATAACATGTTTCTAGGTCAATTCTGACTTTGCGATCTTAATTTTGGGCATTAAAAAGTGATTAAACTACCCCTTAAGAAAATAAATGGTGTTTTATAGCCAAAAATGACCTTTTTTTCAAGGTACATTTTATGCTATTTAGAAAATTTTTTTAATAGTGCTTTAACCAATATGAATGAATATTTGTTAGATTGTCGAGAGTCTGGTGGTTCTAAAAATATTTTTACTTTTTTTCTGGTCTTCACCAATTTTGTACAGCAAACGCTTAAAAATGAATCAAAATTCAGTCGTGAAAAAAATTAAGATTTAAAAAATGAGATAATTTAAAAAAAATGCTTCATGGTACAATTTGACTTGATTTTTAGGCTTTGCTTAGACTTAGAAAATGTAAATCTGATTAAAAATAAGCTTAAATTAGCTTTTTAAACAAAAACAAATTTGTTGTCCATATTTTCGGTGGTCCATAAGCTTTTCGAATTTATTTATTATTATTATTATTATTTATTTATTTCGTCATAAGACAGGAACATACTGAAGCAAGTTTACACCGCACTGTAGTGTATGACCCAATAAGCAAAACTGAATATATCTTTAATACTACTCAGTCATTTCCAACCTCAAAAGGATTCATGACTCCCTGAAATTGGTAACGAAAAGCAGCCAAAAACCTATTCAGTTTTGCTAAAGACACAAAATATATTTTAAAAAAAAAATAATTAAAATATTAAAAACGTAAATATCACAATCATTAATTACAGCTATTAAATAATAACATTCATTACTACAAACAAATAAAACAAATAACTATAACACATTATAAAATTGGTTGTTTTCCAAAAATGTATTTAAAAAATTAATGTCCCGCATAGATTTAAAAAAAGAATTTTTGGTTTGTTCACAGAAAATGGCTGGAAGCCCATTCCATAGTTTTATAGATTGTCTTAGAGCAGACAAATCAGTCCTTAAAAAGTGCTTGGTTGGCAAATCATATTCATAAATATTGCTTCTAAGTCTGTCAGACCTTCTCACGTCTTGGCTGGCAGTCATTAACAGATGATTTTCAGGAGGAATGCGAATTGAGTGATGATAACAGTACATAAGACGTGATCGAAAACTAGCCGCTGTATGGCCAGAGTAGCCTAATTCCACTGAAAGTTTTGGCACTGCCTAAAACAAAAACTATGGCAAAGTTGCTTTTATCATTTTTCTGTGAACAAACCAAAATTCTTTTTTTAAATCTTGAATGTGCATTAATTTTTTAAATACATTTTTGGAAAACAACCAATTTTATAATGTGTTATAGTTATTTGTTTATATTTGTTTTTAGTAATGAATGTTATTATTTAATAGCTGTAATTAATGATTGTGATATTTATGTTTTAATATTTTAATTATTTTTTTTTAAATATATTTTGTGTCTTTAAGCAAATGTATAAGGTTTTTGGCTGTTTTTCGTTATGATTTTCAGGGAGTCATGAATCCTTTTGAGGTTGGAAATGACTGAGTAGTATTAAAGATATATTCAGTTTTGCTTATTGGGTCATACACTACAGTGCGGTGTAAACTTGCTTCAGTATGTTCCTGTCTTATGACGAAATAAATAAATAATAATAATAATAATAAATAAATTCGAAAAGCTTATGGACCACCGAAAATATGGACAACAAATTTGTTTTTGTTTAAAAAGCTAATTTAAGCTTATTTTTAATCAGATTTACTCTTTCTAAGCCTAAGCAAAGCCTAAAAATTAAGTTAAATTGTATTATGAGGCATTTTTATTAAATTATCTCATTTTTTAAATCTTAATTTTTTTCACGACTGAATTTTGATTCATTTTTAAGCGTTTGCTGTACAAAATTGGTGAAGACCAGAAAAAAAGTAAAAATATTTTTAGAACCACCAGACTCTCGACAATCTAACAAATATTCATTCATATTGGTTAAAGCACTATTAAAAAAATTTTCTAAATAGCATAAAATGTACCTTGAAAAAAAGGTCATTTTTGGCTATAAAACACCATTTATTTTCTTAAGGGGTAGTTTAATCACTTTTTAATGCCCAAAATTAAGATCTCTGAAGTCAGAATTGACCTAGAAACATGTTATTTATTTATGTTTGTTTGGTGGAATTCTCAAACTGATACACGTTTAGTACTTGTACCAAATGAAATAAATCTTGGGTGACGTGTGAGCGCTGTGGGATACAATGTTTCAGTATACAATGTTTCGAAACAGAAAAAAAGTCTTTTTTATATGGAATACTATGAAGCTACAATCATTTCAAAAATTTAATGCGAGAAAAGAGACTGGTCTGGGTAACCTCGTAAATTCGTATGGAACCTGGAAAAACCATTTACAATGGTGTGGTTTTGTTGTTTAAAAATAAACCATCAATCCAGAAAAATCAAGCACAAAACAAAAGTCCAAATAAAGCATAGTATATTATACTGCTTAAAATTACATTGAAATTTTGGATATGAAATAAATTGTATTCATATCATGAGGAGACCATGACGTTTTTTTTAAATGAGAAAATTTTTTAATGTTTTATATCTATAATAAATCACTGTGAATTCAATGCATTAAAAAGCGGAACTTCTAGCAAAAGACGAAACAAAGTTTCGAAAAAAAGCCTTATATTAAATGGAATAGTATAAAGCTACATAAGTCTAAAAACTAAATGCCAGAAAAGACTGAAACAAGACTCTTTAAAACCTGTAAATTAATAACAGATTTTGTGAAATTTTCAGAAAAACAAAACCGAATAAAAACAATACGTGTAAAAGCTTTAGTTTGTGTTTTTTAACCACGAATAAAACTTAATTCACATAAATTTCTCTCCTTAAGTGGATTAACTTTTACATGAGTTAACCAGCTGTAAATACCACAGTATTAGTTAAGTCACACGTCGTAAAAACGATACAAAAAAGTATAACGCAAGCGTCACAGTAACCATGAAAAATTTCTGTCAAAATAAGATATCGCATTGCGCATTAAATTTTATAATTTATCATTATTTTCGTATAAAGCAAAACCTACCGCCATATTAACGGCTTTTTAAAATCAAATATCAAGTTTTAAGTCCGAAAAACATTGAAAAAATTCAGATTTAATATAAGGCGACTTTTTCTTTAATGTTTCTATTTATTACATAAAACAAATTAGCTGTCAATGTATTTGTTAAATTAAAAGTCGCCTTATATTAAATCTGAATTTTTTGAGGGGATGTTGGTTGTCTGCTCTGTACAATCCTTATTGTTGCCAAAAGGCTGTTATGGTGCGGTTGGGAGTTTTTATTTGTCTATTTTTCAAATTTTTATTTTGATAAATAAATCGATAACAAGGACCAAAACTGAAAAAAGTGCCTCCTAAGAAATTTGCGTAATTCCTTCTTTTTTATAATGAGCCCATGTTTATTTTTTTGATGAATCAGTAACGAATGAGGAACATTGCTTTTAAGGATGGAGCGTTGGAATAATAATAATAATAATAATAAGAAGAAAAAGAAGAAGAAGAAGGTTCTGAATTTCAAAATTTACCCACGTTCTTTATAATGGCTTGGCACGGCGCCACTTGGCTTAATCGCCTCGTGGCGCTCCCCGCGCCACCCATGAAAAAGGCAAGCAATTGTTTTCAGAAAAATATTTTACTGAAATGTTTTTGCAAGGTTATTAATAGCAGAATTATTTGAAATTATTTTTGCAATTATTTTTTCCGAAGGCATTATTAAAAATTTATTTTTTTCCACACACCACGAAAAATAACCACAAAGATGTTTTGACAGCACAATTAAAGCATAACAGCAACCTTATGTTTATTATCTTTCGAGTCGTCTCATAGCTGCTCAGCATTTTTAAGAGCTAGTTATTGTTTTTTTTAAAAAATGCAAGAAAAAATGTAGAGCAATAACATTAAAATGTTTTAGTGTTATTAAATTATTATTGTTGTTTTATATGTTTTCTCAATCATAGTTTTTATAATCCTACATTTTTTAAATTAGTTAAACAAACTAAATGATTTTTAAGTAAAACAAACTATTGTTAACTATTTATCCAACTTTATGCGGGAAGGTTATGTTTTTTGCTCGTCAGTACCCTCGTGTCTCCCCTTGCATAATGAATAGATTTTGCTGCGAGGTCCAGTACCTTTGTGTTCAGTACCCCTCGCGTCCAGAACCCTCGTGTCCAGGACCCTCGTGTCCAAAGTAAGCTCGCGTCCAGTACCCTAGTTTTCAGCACTCTCATGTCCAGTAATCCCTTGTGTCCAGTACCGTTGTGTCCAGTATCATAGTGTCCAGTACCTTTGTGTCCAATACATCTTGTGTCCAGTACCCTCGTGTCCAGTACCCTTGTGTCCAGTACCCTTGTGTCCAGTACCCTCATGAGCAATATGTAAAACTGAACGAAAGAAACACAACCAACAAAAAAAATGATACTTTTTTATACGATTTAGTGATTCTGATATAAACTGCTGTTGATCATGACGTTTATGCAAATTTTATTAAAAACAACCTAACTCCGCCATGTAAAAATTATACGACTCTAAATTCGGAACATAGATACAAATGACAACGGAGAATAGATTGATAATCACTAATTGTGGTTTGAAAAAATGTACGGTCTATTATAAAGTATATACAAACTTTATTTAAAAACAATGACTAACCTAGCCAAATAAAATCTATAGGCCAAAAAGAAACTCCTATTTGACTTCACCATAAACTGATAGTATTGTTTTTTGAATCTAATTTAATATTACGTCGCTCTGCCTTTTTTTTTTCCCCCCCCCCCCCCTTTTTTCCAGGATGCACCATTTTGTATATTTTTATATGTGCTCGCAGTCCTTGTTTTGCACCCGTTTTTTAACGGGATGTACCATTAAAAAAAAATTTTTATTTCTAAAAAATAACAATAAATTTAACCTCACTAATGCATTATCTTTTCTCACAATTTTCAACTCTGGGCATAAAATGTTTTAGTGCGTGCTGTTATTAATAAATTATTTTCATGGTAAAGGTGTTAAACAATTTATTAATACAACACATGTACCAACTCTGCACTTCTTTTTATCTCACAAAAATTTTAACTCACACAGAACAAAATCTGTACCTGCAATTTTATCTTAAAATTCAATCCCTGTTGGGAAATGAAGCCAAAATATATATTGCCAAATATTCCAACTAAAAAAATGTTGTTTTAAGTGTTTTTTTTCACTCTCTACATGTTGTTTGTCACCAACACAAAAACTGAATTTGAATAATTATGTTTCTGAGTTTTGCCAATATCAAAATGTACTTTTTTGAAAGTAATGCTATTTTTTTGAGTAAAAACGTTCAAATTGCCGCGATTCTGGTCTGAATTGCGGAAAGATCTTTAATTTTCAAATTGCAGAAAGAGCCAATAGCATTATCTTATGACGAAAATAACAAAAATCACAGTATTTTCGAATTTTAACGAAAATTTATTTTGCATTTATGCTGGCGATTTCG
>JASAMX010021838.1:0-43053 GCA_030248175.1 Microlaimidae sp. YZB2_3
TACATTAGGTCTCACCTCTCATCTAGCACCCCTCCCTAGCCTTAAAGTTTGTAACCAGTCCTCAGAGTCCATCCCTTAAGTTCATCTTTTATCCACACACTCTTCTTAGTTTAAGTCATTGCACCCATCCATCCTTTAAATTTCTCCTTAAGCATAACTTTTCATTCATTTCTGTTTAACCTTGTACAACTGGCACTCCATAAGCAGCAGTTAAGCCTTTCATAGCTTCAGCAGTTTGTTTCAGCACTAACCACATAACTACCCTGCAGAGTCTCATTGTCTCAGTCACGTCTTCCTATCAGTTAAGTCAAGCACAGTCTATCATCTTTTTCAGACAACAGCTTCTTTACCCATTCATCACATTAGAGTTCCCACAAGTTCTCTACTTCTTCTTCGTTTTTTCTCACATTTAACGCTCACATTCTTTCACTTACTCTTTTGCTTTAAAGCAGTTCCTTCTTCCTTCTGTCTGCATTCACTAAGTTCATAACACATAGTTTTAAGGGCTACGCCAAGTTTTAAGCACTCATCCATTGCGTTTTTTTATTAAAACTTACAAATAAATTTTCTTGTTTAAGTTCAAAAATCACTAGATAAAAATAAATCAGTAAACTTTGACCACTTAGATTAAAATGCTTGTCATCTTAATTGATTTTAAATTAACTAGCACTGTAAGCGCCATATGGACTAGGACTGCTAACATTTGGCAAGCTTTTACAGTATGCTGGTGAGTCGTCCTCATGGGCGTAGCAAAGGGGGTCTACACCCATAGATGTTTTCGGCCAGGTCCGCTAGGGGGAGTCCACCCCTGGGTGGAAGGCCAAAATTTTTTAGGGGGTCCAGGGGGGTCTGGACCCCCCTGGCTTTTTAGGGGGGTTGTTGTTGTTCATGGCCTGAGCATTAAGTGATAGCTTCTACAAACCTTACCACATCCACTGGTCTTTCCCATAGATCTTCTAATTTGAGTGTCCTTGGCTTTTGAGGGCATTCATTTTTAATAGAGTTGTTAATTCTGGATTTGAACAAGTTGAGGCGGTGGCAGTGTCCGGATCTAAGTTGTGCCAGGAAGGTTCTTGACTTCCTGGGGAGTTGTTGCTCGCTTATGTCGATTGGTGGCGGTTTTTTTTTTAATAGCGCATTAGGTTGGAGTTGCAAAATGTTTTCTTTGACAAAATATGAGTGAATGTTTGATTGGATGGTTTTTTCCGTGAGCATGTGGTTATAGAAACTTTTAGCTGCTGGTCCAAATTTTGATTGGAGGGTATGTTTCATCTGTCTTGGTCTATGATCATTGGCTGTGATTTTGTTAGATGAATGTGTTGGCTGCATCGTTTTTGCTAAAAATTGTGTTGAGAGAAGGTAGGTGTGGTTTTTTATTGGTAGGACTTTGGTCTCTTGGTGTAGATGGTCAGTTGCGGCCATTTTGTGGGAGCCAGTTGCTATCCTGAGAGCCGTGTTTTTTGTTGTTTGTAGTTTTTGAAGACGAGATTTTGATAGATTTGGTGACCATTTTGGGGCTCCATAGTTGAGAATTCGGCGTCCTATTGCTTTGTAGGAGGTAACTTTTGCTTCTTTTTGTTGGCCCCAGCTGGTGCCAGCAAGGGCTTTGAGAATGTTGTTGCGCCTGGATGCTTTGTTGTTTATGTTGGTGGCGTGGCTATTGAATGTTAGTTTTGGATTGAAAGTAACACCCATGATTTTGGGGTTTTTGTTTAGCAGGAAAAGTTTGTCTATGGTCACCTACCTTTTTGGATAGTAGTTAAACTCTTGTGATGATGAGAAAAAATAGTGACTGTTGATTTTTCTGTTGAAAGTTTGAGGTAGTTTTTGTCCAGATATTGATTTAAAATATTGAGGTGGTTGGTGAGATTGAGTTCCATTTAATCTTGTTTCAGGTGGAGTAAGTCAGTAAGTAAACTGTGGTATCATTAGCATAAGAGACTATTTTGACATTAGCTGGTGGTGGTGGTAGGTCTGAAATATAAAAGTTGAAAAGAGTTGGTGAGATTATGGTCTATGGAGCCTTGGGGAACTCCTGTTTGAACTGTCCTGGCTTTAGAAGTTGAGTCTCTGAAAATTGTTTTGCAGGTTTTGCCTCTGAGGTAATCACTTAGATGAAAATAGATAAAATAGAAAATAGAAAAAAAAATAGAAAAAATAGATGCAGGAAATACAAAGAGGAAACCTCTGTGCCCCAGAAAAGATTGAACCGTATTGACCTTTCCTTCCTGAATGAATCCATTCTGGTCCAGGCAGATTCGCTGCATAGAAGCTCCCGACCCTGGGTGAGAGATTTCAAATTTAGGGAGGGGTCACGGACATACATGGGCGTGGTTAATAGGTTGGTTGGTTGGGGATGCAAGTTGGTCCGGAGTGGGGGGGGGGTGGTTAAACCCAAAATTAGGGGCGGGGTTAAAATCTGAGGAACGCAAAATACCCAAATCGTTTTTTGATTTTGAAAAAATAATTGGTAAAAAAACGCTAATTTTAGGTCAAAAAGCCTTTTTTGTTGCATTTTTGAGCTTTTTATTGTTTAAAACCATCATCTTGACCTCAAAACTTAGAAGTCATTTTAAAGACATTTTTGTCTCTTCATTTTTCCAAAATTGGGGGGTTAACCTTTTCTACCCCCGCCACTTCTGAGGGGGGGGGTGGGGTTAAACCCCCTTCTTAGAATTTGGGGGGAGAGGGTTAACCCCCAACCCTTTGTGCCCATGTATGGCCAGGGGAGTCTGATTTTTTAACAAAGTTTTTTTAAATCAATAATTTATGTGTTTTTAGGTCTAATATTGAATTTTATATACTAAAACAGCCTATTTAGGCCTAAAAAGTGTATTTAAACACTGTTTTTAACTAAAAAACCGTGTTTCTGACAGTAAATAAAAAATTATACTTCTAAATTGGTCAGGGGGGAGTGGGGTCAGCCTCGCTAGGGGGGTCAGGCCGGACCGCTCTTGAGCTTTGGGGGGAGGGTCCGAAATTTTGGCTCTAGGGAAGGGGTGGACCCCTCTTTCCCCCTCCCACCCAAAAACACCAACAGGATCAAGACTTCCCTACACCAAGCAAGGGCGTAGCCAGGGGGGATGGTTATGGGGGTTGTAACACCCCCTTTTTTGGGCTGGCGGAGGTAAAAATTTTGGGATCCTAAGAAAACAATTTTTAAAAATTTTCTCGAGTTTTGCTCCGCTCAGTGCTCGACATTTATATACTTTTTTACAACTTTTAAGTGATGTTTCTAATCAAGTTTAAAGACAATTTTTGTAAATGTTTTTATGTTGTCGCATGACTTTTAATGTTATACTTTTTTCTTAAAAAACAATACAAATAACAGCAAAAAAATCACTTAGCGTGAAGCACAAAAAATTTCCCATTTTTAATGTCTTTTTTACGATATTTTAAAAATTTGGAGTACAACCCCTTACAATTACAACTCCCCCCTTTCGAAAAATTTGTATGGAGTGCAATGCAACCTCCCTTTCCAAAATCATGGCTACGCCCCTGACACCAAGACCCCCTTTTGAATCGGCAAAGGTAAAAATTTGGGGTTAGACAGACCTCCCTTTTGCGTCGACGAGGGTAAAAATTTGGGAGTCTAGAAAGAAAGACCTTTTTTTTTAAATTTTCTCAAGCATCGCTCCGCTCAGGACTAAATTGTTTTTCTTCTTTAATATATTATATCATTACATTTGAAAAAAGTGCGAATGTTTGGATTTTATCTTTTTAAACTTTTTTTTGAGATTTTGCTTAATTTTACAAAAATTCTTATGGCAAATAGTAGAAGTTATTTTTTAGTAAAACAATCAAAACATCCTAATTCATTAATTGATCTCCTATTCTAAATTTGTGGTACTTTGTTATTATTTTGTAATCTTGGTATGCGTATGACCATACTGGACCCCCCTTTTGGTTGTTATTGTTAGTAAGATTAAAAATTTAAAAGTAAGGAAAAGTAATTTTAAAAACACATTTTCGCGCTTTGCGTTGCTCAATGGTATATAATTTATCAATGTACACCATGTTAGTTGCTATATAAATAATATTTTGGAATCGAAAATTTCAAGGTATTAAATAGTTTGTAAATTTTTTTTGTTTTATGGACTAATTTTGGCGTACATAAGCTAATAAACACTCCGCGCGAAGCACGGAAATTTTTTTAGCCCTTTTATAACGTTTAAAATTAGAACACCCCCTTTCCAAAATTTTTTTCAGGATTGACCGAAATCCTTTTTTTTTCGAAATCCTGGCTATGTCCATGGTCGTCCTTTCGCCAAGCATAATAATTTGTGTAAATGCGGACGTAATGTTTGCACATTTGTTTCTCTCTACTTTCTACTTACCAGACCTGTGCACTGCCCTCCCCCCCTGGGGTTAAAACGGGCGGGGGCAATTCAAAATGGGGGGGCAATTTTTTTGAAACGGGGGGGGGCAATAAAACGGGGGGGCAAGCAGGGGGGAAAGAAAAAAAAGAAAAAAAGGAGAAAAAAAAAGAAAAAAAGAAGGGAAAAGGGAAAAAAGGGACAAAAAAAGCGGAAATAAGGTAAAAATAGGTCTAAAATGGCTTAAAATACATTGAAATAGGCTAAAAACTGCAAAAAATTCGCGATGATGGCGTCATCATAGGTCAAAAATGGCGTCATATTTTTAGGGTACTTTTTCATTTTTTGGCGGGGGGGGGGCAATAAAACGGGGGGGAGGCAAATCCTCCAATAAAACGGGGGGGCATTTTCAGACCGTGCACATGTCTGTACTTACATTCCCTTACTTATCACTCTACTTAGATTCCCTAACTAATCTCAAACGACAAGCAAATTATTCCGAGGAATCGTAATCTATAAGAACATTTCCGTGAATAAAATCTAAACGTATATAAAAGTTTTCTTTTTGAAAATGATATGTAATGAAATAAAACGTGAAAACTGTTAAAAAAATGTAATTTTTTATGATTTACACTAAATTTTGTTAATAAAAAAATACTATGTTTTAACCAAATTGATATAATCTCAAAAAATACTGTTTTAGTTAAAAATATAATTCTGAAAGCCCGTTTGACAAGTTTTCGAATAATGCAACTTTTATAACAGTTTAAAATGTATTGAGAATGGATTTTGCAATTTTTAAACACTCCGCTCCGAACTACTTGCAATCGATCTCGCCATCATAACTCACTAATAAATAATTAAACGTCGGTTTTAAGTAACAATAGTACAAATAAGGGCTTGCAATTAACGAAGAAATAGCTTGGCTTGGCCAGCACCATATTATTGAAAATGTTTTCATGTACTGTGGGTGGACCCATTCTTTAATAAAAAAGTCTTGGGCGAGAAATTTATCTTAGAAAGAATAAAATGTTTTCGCGCTAGTTATTCGGGAAAAATCCTGAGTAAATCCATGTATGGGTCAAGAAATTAGATGGGTTGTCTTCTGGCTACCCTTTACACAGAATAGCAAATTTAGCAAAACAAAATATTTTTAATCATAATGATTTAACAAACATTTATCCCGAAACAAACAAGACTTACCGCTTTCTCCTTCTGGCATATTCCGTCAAAAATCCTAAAGCAACCATTAATGCAATGGATTTTTTCTTATGAGTGCGAACGGTAGAAAAGAGATTTATTAATCGGTTTTTAAGTGTTTTTGGTTTTTCTGCTCGGTTTGGTTTTAGTTCTTCAGTGTTACCATATTCCGGTTTTGATGAGTCCATTTTGTCCGTACCTGACTAAATAAATCCAATGGCTTTATTTTGAAAAGATAAAAATACTGCTTATAATACTTACTGCTAGCTTTGTTTCGACGTTTTTTTACCGCTTTAACTATCTTAGCCATGATTTAGGAACTTAATCTGACCAAAAATATATAATATACCGAAAGATGTGCAAAAAGTAAGTCAAAGTAAGCCATTATAATGAGCCTCTCCATTTAAATGGCACCCTTCATTATAATGGCAAAGTATTTATTTTAATTCGGCAAGTTAAAATAGAGAAGAAGCCATTATAATAGCCATTCATTGATTTAATTTCACTTCATAATATACTCACAAGTGTAATACTGTCCACATAGGTGAGCACGGTCGGGGAAGCTAGGGGGGAGGGGTGGTTACCCGGGATAAATCGAATTTTGAATTCTAGAAGGGGGTCCCTCCCAGGGGGGTCCGGATCCCCCTAGCTTTTTAGGGGGTGGGGTCAACCCGGGGTGCGAAATTTTGAAATCTAGAGGGGGGTCAGGTGGGGTCCAAAGCAAAACAGTTTTAAACCATAATAACTTTAATAATTGTTCTTTTTATAGGATAATACTACATTTTATTGAATAAAAAGCCATATTCATGTATAAAAAGGGTATAAAAGCATGAATATGTGATGAAAATTCACGTTTTTGGAAGAAAATTTAGTATAAAAAAGGTACCTAAAATTTTCCCATGAGGGGACGGGGGCGTCAGATTTCAAAATCTAGAGGGGGGTCAGGGGTAAAAAATTCGGAAATTTGGGGGGAGGGGGGGCCCCCCTAGATTTTCTTCTAGGGGGGCCCCCAAAATTTCGAGGCCAGGGGGGGTGGACCGTGGACCCCACCCTGCCCCCCCCTTTCTCACCTATGACTGTCCAACACGATAAAACTCATGCGGCCCGGACAGTATTACACTTGTGAGTATATGAAGTGAAATTAAATCAGTAAATGGCTATTATAATGGCTCCCTTTCCATTTTAATTCGCGGAATTAAAATGACTACTATGCCATTATAATAGAGGAAGCCATTTAAACGGAGCTCATTACTTTGCTCATTATAATGGCCTACTTTTCCGTACTTTTTTATATAGGAGTTGCACACTTTTCGGTATATTATATATTTTTAATCTAACTTTAACTTCGTATGCTAGAAAAGCTTACTAATTAATTAGTACTGTATAAAGTTGTGTTACTAAGCAAATTTTTTAACAGCGCCGAATATTAGGGAGTAGGGAGAGGACAGAGGAGCCATTATGAAAAAGCGGATATCGGTAAAATACGGTTTTGCAAGGTTGCCGGAAGTTTATCTAAAAAAAATTCTATTTATTAGCAGCATTTTTCAAAACTAAAACCAAAATTTTTAAATTTTTTATTAGCATTCACCAAAATTTTTTATAGGAACTTGTTACCAGAATATTTCAATTTTGATACAAATGTCAAAAGTTTTAAGATTTTGTTTTGGTTGGTGGTGTTGTATAATGACCCGAAGCGCCCACCTGAGGCCGGTCCACTAACCCCATGTTAACTACTGGCTAATTTAGCCGGTAATGAAAAAACTTTTATTGCTTAGATTTGCTTTCTTTACGCTGTGAAACTTACCAATTGTTCAGTTAATTGAAAAACATATTTTAAATACAAGGTATTAATAACCATTTGGATATTAAAGCCGTTTCTCTAAGATTAAATCATTTTATTAAATTATTTTCCAGTAAGTGCGTTAAAAAATCTTTTATTCCGACTAACTGCGACAAAATATTTTAAAGCTGAAGAATATTGTTATAAAATTATCAGAAAAACCTAAAAATAAGATCTTTTTTCATTTCCGCTAACTTAGTGGGTTGTTAACATGCCGTTAATGGAAAGGACTGTTGGTTATAAAATATAATTTGAGAGTTTTGACGTCAGGTAAACGGAATTAATATAAAGGCTGGTTCATACTTTTGTAAAAACGTCCTTTGGACAAAGCCCAAAGGACAAATATAGCGTATAAACGTATGTAAAAACGTCCTTTGGACTGTCCAAAGGACGTTTTTAGTTTTTAGAAGTATGAACCAACCTTAATTGTTTTTGTATTTTACTTAAACATTTGCGTTGACTTTCGAAGGTGCGAATCTTTTCGGTGCGCCGTTACGTTGAACCGTCGCTTATACCGATGCCAAAATACAGGTTTAAATCACGCGGCCACGAAAAGATATAAAATAAGTAGTGCCCCTGAAAAATTGTCTTTCCACGAAGAAAATTTTGCCCGCGGCAGTGTCACGAATGTATTATTTTTTAGTGTTTTTAATCTTGTAAAATAGATTTAAGTCCAACCGTTAGCACTATAACTTGAATCTGGACAGAGGATTCACAAAAATATTTTATAAAATTTAATTGCATAAATTAGAATGTTGGAAGCGGTACCAAGACAACATTGTAATAACAAGTATTAACAATAAATTTTATTTTTTTGAGATAATAATAAATTTAAAGATTTCAATATTTTTATCAAAATAATAATAATATTTGAATATAAAATCAAAAGTAACAACAGACAATAATATACGTCTTTATCATAGATGATCATCGAGCAGGAACGACGAGAGGTGAATAAGCTATACCGGGTAAATAATCAGAGGGGCTGAGGGTCAGGACAAGAGTCAGTGCAGCAGATTTCCAAATAAAGTTGTTTTATATCATTGATTAAAATTTTTTAGCAATTTAATTTTGAATGTAGTAATGTTTACTTTAATATTTTGGAATATCCCATGGGACAATAATGCTAATCATAAAAAGTACACAAAAACTTGTTTTTTTATTACAAAACTCGAGTTTAAACCGTATTATTTTAACTAATTTAACTCCCGTAATAAAATAGAATTTTAAAGCTTTTTTAAAACTTTTAAAACGTTTTTCTTAAAAAATCAAGCAAAAAGCAAAAAAATCAACCATTGATTTTTAGTGTAATTTTATTTAACTTTTGAGGCTATTTTTATAAAATTAAGTGCTAAAAAAACAACATAAACACTGGTCAATTTTTTGTAGTTTAAAAAAGTATGTTTTTATTCAAAAATTGGGGGGGGGGCGCCCACCCCCCTCCCCCGAAATCCGGCGAAGCCGGATTTTTTTGTAAGGGGGACCCTTAAGTTTTTTAAATTTTGGGAGAGAAAAAAATTTTTTTTTAATATTAATACAGAAACTTTCCTGATGCCTTCCAAAAGCACATTAATAGTCAAAAAACCAAAATATTCCCCGCTTCGCGGGCAGTTTAACTTGATAATTTATCTTAGTTTTTCGATTTCAAATCGGTTATGTAGTTAAGGCATAAAACTACTATAAACACTATTAACCTTTTATTAATATTTTAAACATATGTTTTAAAATGTAAAGGGAAAAAACCTTAAATTTTGTAATAAGTATCATCTGGAATTAAAACTTATAGTGTGTTTTAGCGCCTTAAATTAAAAATTTTCTTGCCGGGGTTATTCCGGACCCCCTGACATGCCCTCCGGACCCCCCTGACAAGGGGCTCTGCCCCTTGACCCCGTTGGGGGCTCTCGCCCCCCAGAAAACAAACCCCGAAAGGTGGTCTGAGGGCTGGCGCCCTCAGACCACCTTTCAGGGTTTGTATTTACCCCCCAAATGAATTCCTGGGCACGCCACTGCCGTGAGTATACGGAAGTCAAAGTTACATGTGCTAAAAAAGTCGTATGTTCAAGTTTTCTTGCAAACTTTTGTTCTGACTTATCGTACTTTTTTACGGCTATATTCTTGTTATTACTCGAAAATATAAGAAAAAGTGAAACTCTTGTACAAAAAGTGGCGCCGGTGTATGGCATTGTAATTGCATTTTTTCAGTTATAATTCTAGCATATTTTTGCATTTTTCATCAGTGTAAACTGAATGAAATGTTTTTATGTATTCTCACGAATAAATATATCCATTTCAATTAAGGACAAAATTAAATTATGCAATCATAATGACATACTCTCTAAAAAAATTCGCATTATTCTAGAAGTGTTTTATTAAAATGGCATACGCCGGCATTTGTTTTTATACAAAAGTGTCACAATTTTTATGATATTATAGAATAGATGTTTATTTTTCCTGCTAGTTGGTGTCAACACTTTTAATAAAAACGCCTTTAACAAAGTATCTTAATAATCATGTTAACAAAAAAATACACAGCCATAACATGTAAAGCCAAAATTAGATCATGTATTCTCAAAACGGAAAAATTCTACATCAACAACAGTGCTGACATAGGATATTAGGCGGCAATATGGAATATCCATCACCGGCCCGCTTCAGCTCTAAAAAAAGGAAACCACTCGTCCTTTTAGGTATACTGGTTATACACCTCTGGCAAATTCAATATTTTATTATCTTTAATCATACTTTCTCCCTACAAATGCGTCTTCTTAAACCCCATGGTTTTTAGTATTTTATACAAAGGCGAAAACGGTCCCGGAAATAACGGGAGTGCCTACGCAATAAAAAAATTCAGCCGGGGGGGTTATCAAGGGGAAAGGAAAACTCTTCCTTCTTTATATTATTTTACAAACTACTCCAACAAGTTAATCATTTCCATTAAAGACAGGAGAAGGTTCAAATGTTTCTGGCAAATAATTGTTTGAGTCTGAGCTGTCGATTTTTAAAAGCTTAGGAGGCGTCTGATGTAAACGTTCTGCTGAGAGCTTTAAATATGAAGTTGCTGGTTTTGGTGAATTCAACTTTCGTTTGACGTTTGTACTTCTGAAAGTTTTATTGGATTTTCGCTGAGAAATTAAAGGAGAAGGCGGTATAACATCGCTTATTGATGATAGCGTTGAGTCATCTGAATTAAATTAAAAAAATTAAATTACAATAATTTAAACCTTGGTTGCCCAAATTCGAAGAGGCACCGGTCAAATTCCTACCCCACTTATGACTTAGGATAAAGTCAAAAATTTTTAAGTGAAAAGAAACGCTTTTGTTGAATTTTTTCCCTGGTTTAATTTATTGGATGAAAAAAATTTACAGTACCATTTAAAAATTTTAGGTGCTAAAACCTTACAAGTCAAACACTTAAAATTTAGGTCTTAACAGGTGGTAAACATTACCGGCGTATCATAGATAGATAAGCAAAGGGGGAGGAAGCAAAGTGGGTGGAATTAAAATCCATCCAATAACCTTCTAAATTTTGTCACCCTTCAGAACGGACACTTCCCCCCTTACGAAATTTTTAAATTTTTTTCTTTGATTCTGCACTTTAAACGATTTCCAAAAGTTTTTTGCTACGGATACACTAGGGAAATTATTGCGGATTGCGCTGAGTAATTTATTTCGGATTAAAAAAGACGAGGGAGGGGTAGAAATTCGAAGAACACGTATTACTCTAATGCTTTTTGGAGTTTATATGGCTTTTGATTTTAACAAAAACTATTGGTACCTACCTACAAACCGCTAAGTTTAGGTCGAAAAGCACATTTAAGGTTTTTATTGATTAAAACACTTATTTACATCTCAAAACTCATGTTTAGACATTACTTAAAACTCTTTTGTGAGTCATTTTTCCTTTAATTTTCCCAAAATAGGAGACGGTACCTACCTCTTTGTCCTCACCATAAGCGGGCGGAGGGGGGGAGGGGGTGGGTTGGGTGGGATTATACTCTCAGACCTGTGACGGTCTTGAAATGCCCCCCCAGTTTTATTGGAGGATTTGCCCCCACCAAAAAATGAAAAAGTACCCCAAAATTATGGCGCCATTTTTACCAATAATGATGCCATCATCGGGAAATTTTTCAGTTTTTAGCCTATTTCAATGCGTTTTAAGCCATTTTAAACCCATTTTTATCGTATTTTAGCTTTTTTGTGTATTTTTTCTTTTTCCCTTCTTTTTTCCTTTCTCCCCTGCTTGCCCCCCTTCCCGTTTTGAAAAAGTTGCCCGGCCGTGCTCTCCCCGGTTCGGAATTGCCTTCCCCGATAAAACCCCGGGGGAGGCAGTGCACAGGTTTGTACTCCCCTAAAAATCTCGAAACTTTTACTTTTTAACCCCTTCCCTAAAGTTTAAGGGTACCCTGGAAATCTCCCCCCTAAAATTTTGGGGGTCCCAGTACTAAAAACGATACAAATGGGATGCTTGAGAAGTATATCTCAAAAAGTTTTTTAAACACCCCCCCAAAAAAAGTTCTGGAGGTCGGTTATACCCATAATACATGAGCATGGACCGGCAAGCTAGGGGGTGGCTTGGCTACCTTGGATAAATGGTCCTTTGAAACCTTAGAGGGCGGTCCAGGGGGGGTCCGTACCCCCTAGCTTTTTAGGGGGAAGGTCGACTCGGGGTAAACCAGTTTAAAATCCAGAGGGGGTCCGGTTTCCAAACAAAGTCACATTAAATCATTTATTTAGGTTTTTTAGCACTAATATAGAATTTTATATACTAAAATAGGCTATTTATGTATAAAAAGAGCACAAAAGTACTGTTTTTTACTACAAAACCGTGTTTGTGACAGTAAATTTTGACCTAAATTCATAGCCAAAATTTGGCTCGGAAGGGGGAGGGGGTAAATTTTGAATTCAAGAGGGGGGTAGGGTGTCAAAATTTAGAAATTTTGGGGAGAGGTGTGCTCCCTAGATTTTTTCTAGGGGCAGACCTGTGCACTGTCCCCCCGGGATTAAAACGGGGGGGGGGGCATTTCCAGACCGTGCACAGGTCTGCTAGCGGGATCCGAAATTTCGAGGCGAGGGGAGGTTGGGTGGGGTCCAACCCCCGACCCTATGCTCATGTATGGTTATATATACCCTTAAATCCGGGAAGCTGCCCACCTATGTTCCTCACTTCCCACTTAAGTAGGAGATTTAACTCCAAGTGCCCATGTATGCCCCTGATTTCTAGATTTAATTTTTTTTTACCCTGCGTCGATCGACTTCTTTTTCTCTAGAAAACCAGGTGGTCAAACCGTCTCCTAGATTTCAAAAAATTCCAGTTACTGACGTAAAGATCTTTTTACCACAGAACGTGGGGTTAGTCATTCAACTGTGCAGTGCTTATCTTGCAAAATAGAATTTTGTCTACAAATTTACGGCTTTACAAACATACATTAGCATGGACCGGAAAACTAAAGGGGCTACTCCGGGTAAATGGCCCTTTGAAAACAAACTAGGAGGGGGGTCCAGGGGAGTCCGTACTCCCTAGCTTTTTAGGGGGAGGGTCGACCAGTTTAAAATCTAGAGGGAAGAGAGGTCAGGCAGGGTAGTCCCGTTTTCATACAACAAAGTTATTTTATATTATTATTTTAAGGTTTTTAGCACTAATATAGAATTTTATTCACCGAAATCGACTTTTTATGTTTAAAAAGGCTATATCCAAAATTTCGAGGATAGGGGGTGGACCTCACCCTACCGCTATCCCTATGCTCAGCTCATGTTAGTCATGTATGTTTAAAAAGCGTAAAATACGCACCATTTATTTTGGGATCCGGTGAGTTTTTCTGCGGAGTGATTCCCAGAAAATCGAAACCTAGGTCAGCCTGGATTTCTATTAAAGCTTCTGACGTTTTTGTAGCAACACAAATTGGCGATTGTCTTGCTTGTTGAGTATGTATGGATTCATTTGAGTTTCTTGACAGTAATGTACCCACATCAGTTACATATTGACGAAAGTTACTTTTATCTTTTGAAGTTGGCGAACGCAAGTTATTGTTTTGTGCGCCACATATGAGTTGCTCTTCTGTTTCAGGTGAATCTTCAAAAAAATCAAACCCCAAATCCATATCGATCCAGGATATTGTTGAATTGCCATTAGATTTGCTGCAGTTTACTAAGTCCGACGTGCAGGAATTTCTAACGTTCACATTAGATTTTCTTTTTAAATCTGGTGTAACTGACGATTGTAAAAACGCCACGGCTTCACTTAGAGTCAGACCTTCTGATTCTACAGAGCTATACTGACCCAATACTTCTCGGTTTTCCCCATATACGTTTGCATCATTAGTTTTTCTATCGATATTATCATTTTTTAAAGCACCAATATTAGTTAAACTATTCTGATTCAAGGTATTTTGAGGTGTTTTTAAATCTTTAGAGATTAGCTTTTTATCAAGACCTAATGGTATTGATGCGAATTTCCAATTTGAAGGTGCAGGCAGTTTATCACATTGATTATCTGTTTCTTTCGAAGAGGATGATTGACTAGATTTATTACGTTTTTTACGATTTGAATAGTTTGCACCTTCCCTTCTAGAGTTGTCCACACAATTCGCAGCAAACCGTTCCTTATCCTTCCGCGCTTCGTTATTTAGCGAGTTAAGATTAAGCACACTGACCCCATTTAAAATGGAGCTAGGGTTCATTTTATCACTCTGCGATTGATTGCCGTTCGAAAAACAATCGTTCATATTCAAATGTTTGTTAGCACCACGTTCATCTAAAGTCGTAACTTCCGCGTCCAACATCCAATCAAAGTCTTCGGGCCTATTTTCGGCCTCCGCGAACCCATGCTCCGTTTTAAAATCCTCTTCGCTTAATATTGATTTCCGCATTTCCACCTCCAGCCTCTTCAGAAGGCATTCCAAACGTCGCTCGGCTCGGCGCGACTCTGCTCCCCTCACGTCCACGAAATCCGCATCCGTCAGGGGGGCCTGTATCTCCGCCACGATTTCTATATCCTCCCTATTATTATCATCGAAAGCTTTCTTTTTGACGCGTCTTTTTCCCTTTTTGGGGGGAGCGGATTTTGCTTTGGAAACGGCGCTAGTGAGTCTGGTTTTTGACGAAGAGGTACCGGGTTGAATAATTTCCTTATTAGATTTGGATGTTCCACTGATAATAACATCGTCCTAAAACAGGCTAATATCAAATATCTGATAAGGTTCTAAAAACTTGTAAATAAATGATCTATACAATTCTGCTAAATTTTTCATGCGAAATCAATGCAAATTACGCTTATAGCAACTAAAATATTTGGATCTACGCCCTTTTCCTTTGAAAAAAAAAATCGAAACATATCCCCAATGCCCCCGATAATTTAGGGGATCCTAGTGCAATCAATGATATGTCCAGTAGGGGAAGGGGTGGCGAAGAAACGGCCGCCAACGCCGGATTTTTTGGAAACTTAAATTTAGGGAAAAAATTGTTTGAGTATTAGTTCAGAAAAATTCTTTATGTGTTCCAAACACATACAAACAGTCGAAAACCAAAATCTTCTTTGCTTTGCGGGAAATCAATGTTTATAGTTTATGCTAATTATTCAATTTTAATGGTCTATGACGTTCAAAAATCAAGACACATGGGCATATAATAAAACTACTATTAATAATCAATTGACTTTTAGTTGTGGTTTTAAACGGCACAATATTTTATATATAAATATAACGGGATAAAATAACAAGTTAAAGAGATTAAACATAACAAATTTTTTTTAATTTTCTTTTTTTTTGTAACACCTTACATTTAATGAAATAAAAATTTGCCGTGAAATCAAATTTTCCAGCACCTTAAATTAAAAATTCTGCCCTGTAAAAAGGGGCTGTGCGTGTGCCTTTTATCAGAAACAATAAATATTGTAAATCTTGATGATGATGATGATGATAATGCTGTTAACGCCTCTACCACACCATTTAGAACCACAAACGCTCTTTTCGGGTGAAAAATGTAACAACAGTGCCAAAGAGCAGGGAATAAAACCTAATACATCACCAACAAAACAGTAACAATCCTGTAGCTAAAAAAGAAACGACAAATATTGTGAATCTTATCTTGCTAAATATTGAGAATATTATAAGACCAGCAGACATAGGTGAGCACGGTCCCGTGAGCTAGGGGGGCCCTTAAAATTTCGAGGCTGGTGGGTGGACCCCACATTGCCTCCCCCTTTCTCACTTATGCCAGCAGAGCAAAAGAAACTAAATGGTGAAAAAAGGTATTATTCCATTATGCATTTGATGATTATGTTCTGCTCTATTTTTTTACACTTTATTAATTTGAAACTATTAATAAATCAATAAACTCTAATCTACCTACCACGTTCAAATTTTCGCTGGAAAAACAATCGCGCGCGCCCGGGGCAAAACGGCCGTATCTACGACAGGAGTTCACAATCTGCACAAACGCTTCGGTGCGACTGGAGTGTCCGATGAACGGATCATTTCCACTAAATTTCGTACGACGCTGAACTGTGTTTTGATTTTCGAAAAAACGACTCAGATCAAATCGCTCCAGATCGCGGACGCCTGCTGTAGAGTTGTTCTCATCCATCTGCAAGTAAAATTTATTTGGCGAACGGTCCCGAAGTTTTTTATGATTTTTTTTTTAGAAATAGTAAGAGCAGCTGGTTTGAGTATAGTTAATACAAAAATGGCTATTTTATGTAGCAAAAGTAACTTTTAAAAAAACCGACTAAAATCAAATTATTAGAAGATCTTATAAATCAAAACAGTTATAATGGTTCTAGCTCTAGGTAAATATTTCCGCAACAACAATTTCCGCGGAAAAAATTTCCGCAGCAGTATTTCCTTAGCATTATTTTAGCTGGAAGACTATTTCCCGGAAAAAAATTTCCGCGAGGGAATTTTTCCGCTTTTCTGCGTTTCTCTTATATAGCTGCGAACGCTGGCATTTTTGTCCTAAATTTTTGATTTTCTTTGTAAATGTTTTTTTAAAATGTTTATTTTTTTCCCAAGGACAACAGGAAATATCTCTGTAGCTTAAGCCTAAGATTACGTTTTCCTAAGCCTAAGCAAAACCTAAAAATCAAGCGAAACTTTTGCTGCCCGATTATTAGATAAAATTTAGAATGATTTTTAAATTTCGCTTAAAGGCTTAGAAAAACGGAGGAGGTATTTTCTGTATTTGGACATAATATTATGCTTTTTTGCAAAAACATTAATTAATTCTATTGGCAAATTGGTGTATGTAAACGTGTACAATTTTGAAAAATAGAAAATTCGTTACAATCGACTTTTTTAATTTTAAAATATTTTTAGCTATTATGCAATGCATTTTAGCTATTTAAAATTAAATAAACATTTAAAAAATTGAACATGTACTAAATGTACACATTTACCAACAAAAGTACATTTTTGTTGGATATAATTATTTCGTATTGGTCCAAACATAAATAAAAGTATAAAAAAAACAAACTGTAAATAAATTCAACGCCACAATAAATCTGCAGAAAATTTGAGATTATTTTGATTTATTTCGTTAGAAAAAAAGTTTAGTAAAAGTTTTTAAAATTGAAAAACTGATGACATTTTTTTTAGCTTTTATATTTTTAAAAATTGCCGCAGTATGATGAAATTTTATAAACTTGCTTTTTATTTATAATTTTTGATTACAAAAAACCCAAAATAAAAAGTAGGAAAAAATTCCCTCACGGAAATTTTTTCCGCGGAAATTGTTATTGCGGAAAAATTTACCGGACACCGTTATAATAACTGTTAGATATTAATTAAAATGATTTTCTTTAAAAACGAAGCCTATTGACAGTTTAAGAACTTAAGTTTCAATTTATTTCTAAATAAAATATTATAACAATTAAAAGGACCATTTTTCTGAAAGGTGCAGTGTGGAGTCAAACTTTTTGTCTTTGATTTTGATAATTTTTCGTGAAAACCTTACCCCTGCCCTGCCCCCAATAGCCCACAAAAGTTTTTTGAACAAAATATCTTCAGTGATTCAGGAGTTATGACCCCCAAAAATGGCGTTTTTCGACAATTCTGTACGTACATTGAGTCATTGCTCAATGTGTATAACGATTTACGTTACAAATTATGCACTCAAAGAACGTGGCTATTTTCTACTTTAATTTGATACTTTAATCGTTAATATTGGTGCAGTATTTGTCGAGATATTGCGTTTTCCGTACAAAAAACCTGCGATTTTTTCGTTAAAAACACGAAGTGAAGGGGAAAAAAGGTTGGGCAAACATTATAAAAAAGCACTGCCGTCGTTTGGTGTTTTTAACGAAAAAATCGTGGGTTTTTTGTACGGGAAATGCAATATTTCGACAAAGACTACACTAATCTTAACGATCAAGGTATCAAATTAAAGCAGAAAGTAGCCGCTTTCTTTGAGTGCATAATTTGTAACATAAATCGTTATACTTATTGAGCAATCTTTCACGTACAGAATTGTCAAAAACGCCATTTTTGGGGGTTCATAACTCTTGAACCACTGGGAGATATTTTGTTAAAAAATATTTTGTGGGCTATTGGGGAAAGGGGTAATATTTCCACAAAAAATTATCAAAATCGATGACAAAAAGTTTGACGCCGCACCACACTTTTATAGAAAATAGCAAAAACAGAATCATACCTGTGCACGGTCTGGAAATGCCCCCCCCCCCCGTTTTATTGGAGGATTTGCGCCCCCCCCGTTTTATTGCCCCCCCCCCCCCCCCCGCCAAAAAATGAAAATACCATAAAAATATGACGCCATTTTTTTTTGACCCATGATGACGCCATCATCGCAATTTTTTTGCAGTTTTTAGCCTATTTCAATGTATTTTAAGCCATTTCAGACCTTTTTTTTACCTTATTTTTGCTTTTTTTGTCCCTTTTTTCTCTTTTCCCCTCTTTTTTTCTTTCCCCCTGCTTGCCCCCCCCCCCCCCGTTTCAAAAAAGTTGCCCCCCGTGCCCCTCCCGTTTTGGAATCGCCCCCCTCCCGTTTAAACCCGGAGGGCAGTGCACAGGTCTGCAGAATAGTCCGTGTATGAAAGCTACTTTTTAATCACAGAATTCTTTTGTATTTATGCTAATCCATATATATTAACTTTATTTTTTGGCTGGGAATTAACCCACAATCCACCAGCGATGCCCAACCAAAGTCATTTATCTTTAAATTTTTTTTGGCGTTTTTTTTTGCTCTAATAATAGTTGATAAAAACTTACTTTAGGCATGGATAACAAATTTTTGGTAGGACTGGGTACAGTTTTAGGGGCTTCGTCAAACCTTGGGTTAAGCTTAAATCGTTTCTTGTGTTTTTCCTCCTCAAATAAGTTTAAATAGGCGTTGTCGTTGTAGTAGCTGAACCCACCTTTTTTTGATCCTAAAATAACATATTATTGCTTATTTTGTTGCTGATATCGCTTTTAAGAACTTACAATAAAATACTCTAAGCATTCCTTTTAGAAAAAAATTTGAATTTAACAGAGGAATTTTGGAGGAACTCCGAAAGGAATGTTTAGAAATCTGCAATAAAAACTAATTAAAATAATTTTAATGCCAATTTTTATTTTATATTTCGTCGTTACTCTGACACAATGAGTCAGAAGCGTTGTAAAATACTTGTAACTGTGTCTCTTTTCACACTTAACATACAAAAAATAAAATATAAACAAAATGAGTCGGAGTCACAATCATAGATAAACAAGCAAACAAAGGGGGGAGGTAGGGTGAGGTCCACTCCCCTAGCCTCGAAATTTTGCCCTCCCCCCTAGAAAAAAATCCAGGCCCTTCCCCTCCTTCCAAATTTTTTACCCTTGAGTCTTGACCCCCTTCTAGATTTTGAAATCTGACCCCCTTCCATCTCGAAAAAATTTTAAGTACTTTTTATACTAAATTTTCTTCTAAAAACGTTAATTTTTAACACAAATTCATGTTTTTACACCCTTTTTATACCAGAATATCGCTTTTTATTCAATAAAATGTAGTATTATCTTAAAAAAACTATGGTTAAACCTTTAATGGTTTAAAAGTATTTTGCTTCGGACATTGACACCACTTGACCCCCCTCTAGGTTTTAAAATCTTCCACCCCGGGTCGACCCCCCTAGAAAGCTAGGGGGGTTCGATTCGACCCCCCTAGATTTTGAAATGTCATTTACCCATTTACCGGGGGTAAACACCCCCTAGCTTCGGTTACCCTGTTCATCTATGGTCACGTTGTTTTTGTAATTGTGACTTGTGAATGTGACTCTTTGTGTCAGAGTAACGACAATATATAAGGGCGGCACCCCTACGTTTGTATTGGAAAGAAAGAACAGGATAGGTGGGTCTTAATATTTGTGTTCCTTTTTGGGTTCAATTATAATTTTAACTAGTTCTGCCACTGTCACTGACTTTCGAAAGTGTTTTATCCAGACCTGTGCACGATCTGAAAATGTCCCCGTAATATTAGTGGCTGTCTCCCGCCCCCGCCCAAAAATTAAAAAGCACCCAAAAATTATGGCGCCATTTTTGACCTATTATGACGCCCTCATTGCCAATTTTTGCAGTTTTTAGCCTATTTTTATTTAAATTTCGTCTTTTTTGCTTTTTCCCGCCTGCTTGCCCCCCCGTTGTATTGCCCCCCTCGACCTAATAAAACCCCCGGGGGACAGTGCACAGGTCTGTCTATCTAATATTAATAAGTTTCAGGCAATGCAACAACAAGAGCAACAAGCACAACAACAAGGATTCATTCTAGAGTGGATACACTTCCTAATCCAAATAACTTGTTTTTTATGCTAAAAAGTAAAAACCCTCATTACACCTTAAGAAGGAGACTGCTTTTTTTAATTTTTTGAGGTTACATTACAATAAAAAGTGGAACAATTTTAAGGAGTATGTATATACCCAATTTTTTATGTACTATGAAGTAACATTCTACATCAACAACAGTCTGATATAGGGTGGTAGGCGGTAATATGGAATATCCATCGCCGGCCCGCTTCAGCTTTAAAAAAAAAAAAAAACCTGAAAATCTTATTTTTAGTACTTAAACCGATGGGGAAAGGAGAAAATGGGATAATGGTGGGCGTTTAAGTTTGAAAAATTTCAATCAGCCATACCCCGACTGTTATTTTTAGTTTAAAAGCGTTTTTATTACAATTTGAGCTTTTTATCATAAAACACTTATTTTGACCTCAAAACTTATGTTTGGAGGCAGTGAAAAGTCATTTTCAAGACGTTCTTTCAATCATTTCTTCAAAATTGGAGGAAAGTTAGCCCTGCCTTTCTCCCCCCCCCACTTCCGAGTGAGGGGATTATTAATCACCTTTCCCCGAATTAGGGGGTTTACCCCCCCCCTTCCCAACCTCTCCGGTGCCCATCTATGGTTAAGTATACATGAGCACGGGAGAGGGTTGGGGTGGCAGCATAGGTGAGAAAAGGGGGGAAGTGGGGTTGTTGAGTTTGCCAGTTTCCAGGGTTTCCATCAACCCTGGTGTGGTCCGTCCGGCACGCCTCTCATCTTGCTCACCCCCTCTTCCCACTCCCGGAGGAGCTCAGCAACCGCTACGGGGTTTGCCCAAAGGTCCTCTGGTCCCAGTGTCGTATTGATGTGTGTGCATGTAAAAAGGTGTTGTTTTGTGTGTGTTTGTGTTTTGCATAGCGGGCAGTTTGGTGATGTGTGTTGTGTTGGATTGATTTTGTGTAGATAGGAGTAGAGGAAAGGAAATTTCCCTGCCCTGAGTTGGGCGAGGGTTCTCCTGACCCCGCGAGGAAGATTTTCTTCCTCGTTGCTTATTGCTGGTGCTTTTGTTTGAAGTATTGGGTTTATTGGAGTGTTATTTATGTGGTTTGTGACTGTGTTTGTGTGGATTTGTTGTTTTAGTGCTTTGTAAGTTTTGTTGTGTATGTCTGTAGCGTAGGTATGTTTGTTGTGTAGTTTTTGTTGTGAAATATTGTTTGCTTTTTGAGCCTGCTGGGTGCAGGTTGTTGTGTTAAATAATTAAGTGGGTTGTTTGTGTATATGGCCGCCAATTTTGCTTGTTTTGCGTAGAGTTGGATGTGTGTTGCTATGGGAAGTGGGGTCTTCCCTGTCATAGTTTAATTTTGTCCTCCGTCTTCATAGGTGGGCAGCCTTCCGGATTTTAGGGCGGTATACCCGACCCCCCAAATTTGGGTGGTGTCCCAAAATTTTTTGGGTGCGGTGTATTTACCTAGTTATAAAAGAGTTTACACAAAACTTGCTTTCTTATCGGTAGAAGTCTAACTAATGTTCAAGTTGAAAGCTATTGATGATTCACTGAAAGCTCCACGTTTCCTATACGCCTAATTGGTTTTTAATATAAATAGCGCGCTTATGTTTTTGTAATGCTAATAATTACGATCTTGTTAGCTGATAAACTGTTGTTTTATTATTCGCCTACCACATTTTTTATCGCAATTACAAAATACATAACATAAACATTGGGTGTATACGTATACCCGTTTTTGTAATGCTAATAATTACGATCTTGTTAGCTGGTAAACTGTTGTTTTGTTATTCGCCTACCACATTTTTTATCGCAATTACAAAATACATAACATAAACATTGGGGTGTATACGTATATACCCCAAATACCCCATTTTTAGCGTTTTTAGTACTGGGAGTGGGACTCCCAAATTTTAGGAGGGGTGTCTAGGCCTGGGGTACCCCCAAATTTTAGGGGGGGGGTTGTCGGCAGTAATTGGGGTTTTGGGGTTATATTAACCCCCCAATCCCCACTGCCCACCTATGTTCTCCTTCCCTTCAAATTTTCGTATATTATATTTTTGACTTCTCTCTCCAGAATTTAAAAGCTGACTTACCCTTTCCCCTCGAAAAAATATAAACAATAAAAACTTCTCCCCACTAAGTAGGGGGAAAAGACCAAACTGAATGTTTTTAGCAATAAAAAGTTTAAAATGCAATAAAAAGGGTTTTTTGACCTAACTTACCTATTTGCCTACAAAATCAAAAGCGATATGGGTAAAATGCATTCCAGAGATGCGTAAAATTTTTACGCATATGGTTTTTCGTGTCTTAGGCGCAATTGCGCAACTTCCCAACTGCGCCAACGCCAACTTCCTGTGCCATTGAGCCACCAGGACTGTACTGACCTTCGGGCAGCACCCAATGGGCCTGCAGGTACCACCTGGTTGCTGGATCTTTTCTCTCATAGAAATGACTCCAGCTTGGCATGGCTAGAAAAATGTTGTTGTACGTCGGCCATACATGGCAGTTTTTCTCCAGCAAACCGGAGGACAAATACAACTCTATTGTGTGTGAAGTTTGTATCACTTGACTGGCGTTGCAGCTGCAGGAACACCTATGCTGCCCATATACGACATTAAATAGTAAGATAAATAATATAAGGCGGCTTAAAAAATCCTTTAGACGAAGACCTCGGAATGGGCGAACACTGCATACAGTGAACACCATAGGTGAGAAAGGGGGGCAGGGTGGGGTCCACCCCCATAGCCTCAAAATTCTGGGACCCCCCCCCCCCGTTTTATTGCCCCCCCCCCCCGCCAAAAAATGAAAATACCCTAAAAATATGACGTCATTTTTTTTTTGACCCATGATGACGCCATCATCGCAATTTTTTTGCAGTTTTTAGCGGGGGGGGGGGGCAATAAAACGGGGGGGGGGTCCCAGAATTTTTGAGGCTATGGGGGTGGACCCCACCCTGCCCTCTTTCTCACCTATGGTGTTCACTGTATGCAGTGTTCGCCCATTCCGAGGTCTTCGTCTAAAGGATTTTTTAAGCCGCCTTATATTATTTATCTTACTATTTAATGTCGTATATGGGCAGCATAGGTGTTCCTGCAGCTGCAACGCCAGTCAAGTGATACAAACTTCACACACAATAGAGTTGTATTTGTCCTCCGGTTTGCTGGAGAAAAACTGCCATGTATGGCCGACGTACAACAACATTTTTCTAGCCATGCCAAGCTGGAGTCATTTCTATGAGAGAAAAGATCCAGCAACCAGGTGGTACCTGCAGGCCCATTGGGTGCTGCCCGAAGGTCAGTACAGTCCTGGTGGCTCAATGGCACAGGAAGTTGGCGTTGGCGCAGTTGGGAAGTTGCGCAATTGCGCCTAAGACACGAAAAACCATATGCGTAAAAATTTTACGCATCTCTGGAATGCATTTTACCCATATCGCTTTTGATTTTGTAGGCAAATAGGTAAGTTAGGTCAAAAAACCCTTTTTATTGCATTTTGCAAACTTTTTATTGCTAAAAACATTCAGTTTGGTCTTTTCCCCCTACTTAGTGGGGGGGCAGGTTTGCATCGTTTGAGTATTTTTTTGAGGGGAAAGGGTAAGTCAGCTTTTAAATTCTGGAGAGAGAAGTCAAAAATATAATATACGAAAATTTGAAGGGAAGGAGAACATAGGTGGGCAGTGGGGATTGGGGGGTTAATATAACCCCAAAACCCCAATTACTGCCGACAACCCCCCCCCTAAAATTTGGGGGTACCCCAGGCCTAGACACCCCTCCTAAAATTTGGGAGTCCCACTCCCAGTACTAAAAACGCTAACGGGTATTGGGGTATATACGCACACACCCCAATGTTTATGTTATGTATTTTGTAATTGCGATAAAAAATGTGGTAGGCGAATAACAAAACAACAGTTTACCAGCTAACAAGATCGTAATTATTAGCATTACAAAAACGGGTATACGTATACACCCAATGTTTATGTTATGTATTTTGTAATTGCGATAAAAAATGTGGTAGGCGAATAATAAAACAACAGTTTATCAGCTAACAAGATCGTAATTATTAGCATTACAAAAACATAAGCGCGCTATTTATATTAAAAACCAATTAGGCGTATAGAAACGCTGGAGCTTTCAGTGAATCATCAATAGCTTTCAACTTGAACATTAGTTAGACTTCTACCAATAAGACGCAAGTTTTGTGTAAACTCTTTTATAACTAGGTAAATACACCGCACCCAAAAAATTTTGGGACACCACCCAAATTTGGGGGGTCGGGTATACCGCCCTAAAATCCGGAAGGCTGCCCACCTATGAAGACGGGGGACAAAATTAAACTATGACAGGGAAGACCCCACTTCCCATAGCAACACACATCCAACTCTAACGAACAAGCAAAATTGGCGCCATGTACACAAACAACCCACTTAATTATTTAACACAACAACCTGCACCCAGCAGGCTCAAAAAGCAAACAATATTTCACAACAACAACTACACAACAAACATACCTACACAACAGACATACACAACAAAACTTACAAAGCACTAAAACAACAAATCCACACAAACACAGTCACAAACCACATAAATAACACTCCAATAAACCCAATACTTCAAACAAAAGCACCAGCAATAAGCAACGAGGAAGAAAATCTTCCTAGCGGGGTCAGGAGAACCCGCGCCCAACTCAGGGCAGGGAAATATCCTTTCCTCTACTCCTATCTACACAATTTCTATCCAACACAACACACATCACCAAACTGCCCGCTATGCAAAACACAAACACACACAAAACAAAACCTTTTACATGCACACACATCAATACGACACTAGGGACCAGAGGACCTTTGGGCAAACCCCGTAGCGGTTGCTGAGCTCCTCCGGGAGTGGGAAGAGGGGGTGAGCAAGATGAGAGGCGTGCCGGACAGAACACACCAGGGGTGATGGAAACCCTTGAAACTGGCAAACTCAACAACCCCACTTCCCCCCTTTCTCACCTATGCTGCCACCCCAACCCTCTCCCGTGCTCATGTATACTTAACCATAGATGGGCACCGGAGAGGTTGGGAAGGGGGGGGGGGGTAAACCCCCTAATTGGGGGAAAGGTGATTAATAATCCCCTCACTCGGAAGTGGGGGGGGGGGGGGAGAAAGGCAGGGCTAACTTTCCTCCAATTTTGAAGAAATGATTGGAACGTCTTGAAAATGACTTTCACTGCCTCCAAACATAAGTTTTGAGGTCAAAATAAGTGTTTTATAGATAAAAAGCTCAAATTGTAATAAAAACGCTTTTAAACTAAAAATAACAGTCGGGGTATGGCTGATTGAAATTTTTCAAACTTAAACGCCCACCATTATCCCATTTTCTCCTTTCCCCATCGGTTTAAGTACTAAAAATAAGATTTTCAGGTTTTTTTTTTTTTAAAGCTGAAGCGGGCCGGCGATGGATATTCCATATTACCGCCTACCACCCTATATCAGACTGTTGTTGATGTAGAATGTTACTTCATAGTACATAAAAAATTGGGTATATACATACCTCCTTAAAATTGTTCCACTTTTTATTGTAATGTAACCTCAAAAAATTAAAAAAAGCAGTCTCCTTCTTAAGGTGTAATGAGGGTTTTTACTTTTTAGCATAAAAAACAACTTATAAGGAATAGGAAGTGTATCCAATCTAGAATGAATCCTTGTTGATGTGCTTGTTGCTCTTGTTGATGCATTGCCTGAAACATATTAATAATAGATCGTAAGACATGTGCTCTGTCCCCGGGGGTTTTATTAGGTCGAGGGGGGCAATACAACGGGGGGGCGAGCAGGCGGGAAAAAGCAAAAAAGACAAATTTAAATAAAAATAGGCTAAAAACTGCAAAAATTGGCAATGAGGGCGTCATATAGATTAAAAATGGCGCCATAATTTTTGGGTGCTTTTTAATTTTTGGGCGGGGGCGGGAGACAGCCACTAATATTACGGGGACATTTTCAGATCGTGCACAGGTCTGGATAAAACACTTTCGAAAGTCAGTGACAGTGGCAGAACTAGTTAAAATTATAATTGAACCCAAAAAGTAACACAAATATTAAGACCCACCTATCCTGTTCTTTCTTTCCAATACAAACGTAGGGGTGCCGCCCTTATATATTGTCGTTACTCTGACACAAAGAGTCACATTCACAAGTCACAATTACAAAAACAACGTGACCATAGATGAACAGGGTAACCGAAGCTAGGGGGTGTTTACCCCCGGTAAATGGGTAAATGACATTTCAAAATCTAGGGGGGTCGAATCGAACCCCCCTAGCTTTCTAGGGGGGTCGACCCGGGGTGGAAGATTTTAAAACCTAGAGGGGGGGTCAAAGTGGTGTCAATGTCCGAAGCAAAATACTTTTAAACCATTAAAGGTTTAATAATTATTTTTATAAGATAATACTACATTTTATTGAACAAAGCGATATTCTGGCATAAAAATGGTGTAAAACATGAATTTGTGTTAAAAATTAACGTTTTTAGAAGAAAATTTAGTTTATAAAAAGTACTTAAAATTTTTTCGTGATGGAAGGGGGTCAGAATACAAAATCTAGAAGGGGCTCAAGACTCAAGGGTAAAAAATTTGGAAGGAGGGGAAGGGCCTGGATTTTTTTCTAGGGGGGAGGGCAAAATTTCGAGGCTAGGGGAGTGGACCTCACCCTACCTCCCCCCTTTGTTTGCTTGTTTATCTATGATTGTGACTCCGACTCATTTTGTTTATATTTTTATTTTTTTGTATGTTAAGTGTGAAAAGAGACACAGTTACAAGTATTTTACAACGCTTCTGACTCATTGTGTCAGAGTAACGACGAAATATAAAATAAAAATTGGCATTAAAATTATTTTAATTAGTTTTTATTGCAGATTTCTAAACATTCCTTCGGAGTTCCTCCAAAATTCCTCTGTTAAATTCAAATTTTTTTCTAAAAGGAATGCTTAGAGTATTTTATTGTAAGTTCTTAAAAGCGATATCAGCAACAAAATAAGCAATAATATGTTATTTTAGGATGAAAAAAAGGGGGGTTCAGCTACTACAACGACAACGCCTATTTAAACTTATTTGAGGAGGAAAAACACAAGAAACGATTTAAGCTTAACCCAAGGTTTGACGAAGCCCCTAAAACTTTACCCATTCCTACCCAAAAATTTGTTATCCATGCCTAAAGTAAGTTTTTATCAACTATTATTAGAGCAAAAAAAAACGCCAAAAAAAATTTAAAGATAAATGACTTTGGTTGGGCTGCAGAACTGCGCACTGCCCCCCGACTTTAAACGGAACGCAGGCGATTCCAAAACGGGAGGGGCACGGGGGGCAACTTTTTTAAAACGGGGGAAAAACTGCAAAAAAATTGCGATGATGGCGTCATCATGGGTCAAAAAAAAATGGCGTCATATTTTTACGGTATTTTCATCTTACTTTATTAAAGGTGCGGTGTGGAGTCAAACTTTTTGTCTTCGATTTTGATAATTTTTAGTGAAAACCTTATTCCTGCCCCCAATAGCATTTTTTCAACAAATTATCTCCGGTGGTTCAGGAGTTATGACTTCCCGAAAATGGCGTTTTTCGACAATTCTGTACGTGAAAAATTTCTCAATGGGTATATAAAAATTTACGTTACAAGTTATGCATCCAAAAAAGCGGCTATTTTATGCTTTAATTTGATACCTTGATTGTTAAGATTGGTGTAGTATATGTCGAAATATTGCGTTTCCCGTACAAAAAACCCGCGATTTTTTTTATTAAAAACACCAAACGACGGAAGTGATTTTATGAAGTTTGCCCAACCTAAATCGAGGGTTTTTTGTTCGAAAAACGCAATATCTAGACAAATAATGCGCCCATTTTAACGATCAAGGTATCAAATTAAAGTAGAAAATAGCCGCTTTCTTTAAATGCCTAATTAGTAATTTAAATCTTTATACCCGTTGAGTAATTTTTCACGTATAGAATTGTCGAAAAACGCCATTTTTTGAGGGTCATACATAACTCCTGAACCACTGGAGATATTCAGTTCAAAAAATTTTTGTCGGCTATTGGAGGCAGGGGTAAAGTTTTCACTAAAAATTATCAAAATAGAAGACAAAAATTTTGACTCCGCACCGCACCTTTAAGTAATATTTTTTGTTTAATTAATTTTTGTTAAAATAACATTTTCATGTGCCTGACTTAACAAAATGCCGGCTTTAACAAACTGACTTCAGGCCGAGTTTACTGCCACTAAAAAAAATTTTGTAAAATAAAAATAAATTTAACCATTTTTTACTTAAAACAAATAATAATTTTATCAATTTCATAATTTACTATAAAAAAACAATTTTAAATCTTTTTTAAACTTTAGTTATCGACTAAAAAAATCATTCTTTAATGCTTCTTTGGTGTCCGGTAAAGATTTCCGCAACAACAATTTTCGCGGCAGTATTTCCTTAGCATTAATTTTTTGGAAGATTATTTCCGCGGAAAAAATTTCTTCCTACTTTATATTTTGGTTTTTTTTTGTAATCAATAATTATAAATAAAAAGCAATTTTAGAAAATTTCGACATACTGCGGCAATTTTTTTAAAATATAAAAGTTAAAAAAAATTTCTCATCAGTTTCTTATCTTTAAAAAATTTTACTAAATATCCTTTTTTTTTTCTAACGAAATAAATCAAAATAATCTGAAATTTTCTGCAGATTTATTGTGGCGTTGAAGTTGTTTACAGTTTGCTTTTTTTACCTTTTTAAGTTTACACCAACGAAATATATCCAACAAAAGGGTACTTTTGTTGGTAAATGTGTACATTTAGTACATGTTCAATTTATGAATGTTTATTTAATTTTAATGCATTGCATAATAGCTAAAAATATTTAAAAATTAAAAAAAAATAGATTGTAATGAATTTTCTATTTTTCAAAATTGTACACGTTTACATACACCAATTTACCAATAGAATTAATTAATGTTTTTGCATATAGCCAAAATATTATGTCCAATACCGGTTAACAGGAAATATCTCCGGGCAGCTTTTTCGTAAGCCTAACCCTTGTTTTTCTAAGCCTTTATGAAAAATTTAAAAATCATTCTAAATTTTATCTAATAACTGGGCAGCAAAAGTTTCGCTTGATTTTTAGATTTTGCTTAGGAAAACGTAGGCTTAGGCTTAAGCTGCGGAGGTATTTCCTGTTGACCTTGGGAAAAAGAAAACATATTAAAAAAACATATTTACAAAAAAAATCGAAAATTGCGTGCAAATCTTCAATAAAAAAGCATTATCTGTTTATTTCTGTTTCCAAAAAAAATAGGACAAAAATGCCAGCGTTCACAACTAAATACGAGAAAAGCAAAAAAAGGAAAAAAGATTCCCTCGCGGAAATTTTTTCCGCGGAAATAATCTTCCAGTGGAAATAATGCTGGGGAAATACTGCTGCGGAAATTTTTTCTGCGTAAATTGTTGTTGCGGAAATACTTATCTAGAGGCCCCCCTAGCTCACGGGACCGTGCTCACCTATGTCTGCTGGTCTTATAATATTCTCAATATTTAGCAAGATAAGATTCACAATATTTGTCGTTTCTTTTTTAGCTACAGGATTGTTACTGTTACTGTTTTGTTGGTGATGTATTAGGTTTTATTCCCTGCTCTTTGGCACTGTTGTTACATTTTTCACCCGAAAAGAGCGTTTGTGGTTCTAAATGGTGTGGTAGAGGCGTTAACAGCATCATCATCATCATCATCATCAAGATTTACAATATTTATTGTTTCTGATAAAAAGCACACGCACAGCCCCTTTTTACAGGGCAGAATTTTTAATTTAAGGTGCTGGAAAATTTGATTTCACGGCAAATTTTTATTTCATTAAATGTAAGGTGTTACAAAAAAAAAGAAAATTAAAAAAAATTTGTTATGTTTAATCTCTTTAACTTGTTATTTTATCCCGTTATATTTATATATAAAATATTGTGCCGTTTAAAACCACAACTAAAAGTCAATTGATTATTAATAGTAGTTTTATTATATGCCCATGTGTCTTGATTTTTGAACGTCATAGACCATTAAAATTGAATAATTAGCATAAACTATAAACATTGATTTCCCGCAAAGCAAAGAAGATTTTGATTTTCGACTGTTTGTATGTGTTTGGAACACATAAAGAATTTTTCTGAACTAATACTCAAACAATTTTTTCCCTAAATTTAAGTTTCCAAAAAATCCGGCGTTGGCGGCCGTTTCTTCGCCACCCCTTCCCCTACTGGACATATCATTGATTGCACTAGAATCCCCTAAATTATCGGGGGCATTGGGGATATGTTTCGATTTTTTTTTTTCAAAGGAAAAGGGCGTAGATCCAAATATTTTAGTTGCTATAAGCGTAATTTGCATTGATTTCGCATGAAAAAATTAGCAGAATTGTATAGATCATTTATTTACAAGTTTTTAGAACCTTATCAGATATTTGATATTAGCCTGTTTTAGGACGATGTTATTATCAGTGGAACATCCAAATCTAATAAGGAAATTATTCAACCCGGTCCCTCTTCGTCAAAAACCAGACTCACTAGCGCCGTTTCCAAAGCAAAATCCGCTCCCCCCAAAAAGGGAAAAAGACGCGTCAAAAAGAAAGCTTTCGATGATAATAATAGGGAGGATATAGAAATCGTGGCGGAGATACAGGCCCCCCTGACGGATGCGGATTTCGTGGACGTGAGGGGAGCAGAGTCGCGCCGAGCCGAGCGACGTTTGGAATGCCTTCTGAAGAGGCTGGAGGTGGAAATGCGGAAATCAATATTAAGCGAAGAGGATTTTAAAACGGAGCATGGGTTCGCGGAGGCCGAAAATAGGCCCGAAGACTTTGATTGGATGTTGGACGCGGAAGTTACGACTTTAGATGAACGTGGTGCTAACAAACATTTGAATATGAACGATTGTTTTTCGAACGGCAATCAATCGCAGAGTGATAAAATGAACGCTGGTCCCATTTTGAATGGGGTAAGATGTGTCTAATCTTAACTCGCTAAATAACGAAGCGCGGAAGGATGAGGAACGGTTATAATGCGAATTGTGTGGACGATTGTGTTAGAAGGGAAGATTGCGAACACCTCGAATCGTAAAAAACGTAATAAATCTAGTCAATCATCCTCTTCCAAAGAAACAGATAATCAATGTGATAAACTGCCTGCACCTTCAAATTGGAAATTTGGCATCAATTCTCACTAGGTCTTGATAAAAAGCTAATCTCTAAAGATTTAAAAACACCTCAAAATACCTTGAATCAAAATCAAATTAACTGATATTGGTGCTTTAAAAAAATGATAATATCAAATCAAGAACTAATGATGCAAACATTATATGGGGAAAACCCAGAAGTTGTGGGTAGGTATAGCTCTGTAGAATCAGAAGGTCTGACTCTAAGTGAAGCCGTGGCGTTTTTACAATCATTAGTTACACCAGATTTAAAAGAAGATGTAATGTGAACGTTTTAGAAATTCCTGCACGTCGGACTTAGTAAATTGCAGCAAATCTAATGGCCACAAATTCAACAATATCCTGGATCGATATGGATTTCGGGTTTCAAATTTTTGAAGATTCACCTGAAACACAACAGCAACTCATATGTGGCGCACAAAACAATAACTTTGCGTTCGCCAACTTCAAAAGCCGATGGAACATTCTCCGAGGTGTAACTGATGTGGGTACATTACTGTAGACCAACTCAAATGAATCCATACATACTCAACAAGCAAGACAATCGCCAATTTGTGTTGCTACCAAAACGTCAGAAGCTTTAATAAAAATCCAGGCTGACCTAGGTTTCGATTTTCTGGGAATCACTACGCAGAAAAACTCACCGGATCCCAAAATAAATGGTGCGTATTTTACGCTTTTTAAACATTTACATGACTAACATGAGCTGACCGTAGGGATAGCGGTAGGGTGAGGTGGAGCCCCCTATCCTCGAATTTTTGGATATAGCCTTTTTAAACATAAAAAGTCGATTTCGGTGAATAAAATTCTATATTAGTGCTAAAAACCTTAAAATAATAATATAAAATAACTTTGTTGTATGAAAACGGGACTACCCTGCCTGACCTCTCTTCCTCTAGATTTTAAACTGGTCGACCCTCCCCCTAAAAAGCTAGGGAGTACGACTCCCCGGACCCCCCTCCTAGTTTGTTTTCAAAGGGCCATTTACCCGGAGTAGCCCCTTTAGTTTTCCGGTCCATGCTAATGTATGTTTGTAAAGCCGTAAATTTGTAGACAAAAATTCTATTTTGCAAGATAAGCACTGCACAGTTGAATGACTAACCCCACGTTCTGTGGAAAAAGATCTTTACGTCAGTAACTGGAATTTTTTGAAATCTAGGAGACGGTTTGACCTGGTTTTCTAGAGAAAAGAAGTCGATTGACGCAGGGTAAAAAAAAAATTAAATCTAGAAATCAGGGGCATACATGGGCACTTGGAGTTAATCTCCTACTTAAGTGGGAAGTGAGGAACATAGGTGGGCAACTTCCCGGATTTAAGGGTATATATAACCATACATGAGCATAGGGTCGGGGGTTGGGACCCACTCGCCTCGAAATTTCGGATCCCGAGACGCGGCGCCCCCCCGTTTTAATCCCGGGGGGCAGTGCACAGTTCTGCCCTCAGAAAAAATTGTAGGGAGCACACCTCTCCCCAAAATTTTTAAATTTTGACACCCTACCCCCCTCTGGAATTCTAAATCTACCCCCTACCCCTTCGGAGCCGAATTGTGGGTATGAATTTAGGTCAAAATTTACTGTCACAAACACGGTTTTGTAGTAAAAAACAGTACTTTTGTGCTCTTTTTATACATAAATAGCCTATTTTAGTATATAAAATTCTATATTAGTGCTAAAAAACTTAAATAAATGATTTAATGTGACTTTGTTTGGAAACCGGACCCCCTCTGGATTTTAAACTGGTCTACCCCGGGTCGACCTCCCCCCTAAAAAGCTAGGGGGTACGGATCCCCCCGGACCCCCCTCTTAGCTTTCAAAGGGCCATTTATCCGGGGTAGCCAGCCACCCCTCCCCTCTAGCTTGCCGGTCCATACTCATGTATTATGGGTATAACCGAGCTCCAGAACTTTTTTTTGGGGGGGGGGTGTTTAAAAAACTTTTTGAGATATACTTCTCAAGCATCCCATTTTTATCGTTTTTAGTACTGGGACCCCCAAAATTTTAGGGGGGAGATTTCCAGGGTACCCTTAAACTTTAGGGAGGGGGTTAAAAAGTAAAAATTTCGAGATTTTTAGGGGAGTACAAACCTGTGCACTGCCTCCCCCGGGGTTTTATCGGGGAAGGCAATTCCGAACCGGGGAGAGCACGGCCGGGCAACTTTTTCAAAACGGGAAGGGGGGCAAGCAGGGGAGAAAGGAAAAAAGAAGGGAAAAAGAAAAAATACACAAAAAAGCTAAAATACGATAAAAATGGGTTTAAAATGGCTTAAAACGCATTGAAATAGGCTAAAAACTGAAAAATTTCCCGATGATGGCATCATTATAGGTAAAAATGGCGCCATAATTTTGGGGTACTTTTTCATTTTTTGGTGGGGGCAAATTCTCCAATAAAACTGGGGGGGCATTTCAAGACCGTCACAGATCTGAGAGTATAATCCCACCCAACCCACCCCTCCCCTCCGCCCGCTTATGGTGAGGACAAAGAGGTAGGTACCGTCTCCTATTTTGGGAAAATTAAAGGAAAAATGACTCACAAAAGAGTTTTAAGTAATGTCTAAACATGAGTTTTGAGATGTAAATAAGTGTTTTAATCAATAAAAACCTTAAATGGGCTTTTCGACCTAAACTTAGCGGTTTGTAGGTAGGTACCAATAGTCTTTGTTAAAATCAAAAGCCATATAAACTCCAAAAAGCATTAGAGTAATACGTGTTCTTCGAATTTCTACCCCTCCCTCGTCTTTTTTAATCCGAAATAAATTACTCAGCGCAATACGCAATAATTTCCCTAGTGTATCCGTAGCAAAAAACTTTTGGAAATCGTTTAAAGTGCAGAATCAAAGAAAAAAAATTTAAAAATTTCGTAAGGGGGGAAGTGTCCGTTCTGAAGGGTGACAAAATTTAGAAGGTTATTGGATGGATTTTAATTCCACCCACTTTGCTTCCTCCCCCTTTGCTTATCTATCTATGATACGCCGGTAATGTTTACCACCTGTTAAGACCTAAATTTTAAGTGTTTGACTTGTAAGGTTTTAGCACCTAAAATTTTTAAATGGTACTGTAAATTTTTTTCATCCAATAAATTAAACCAGGGAAAAAATTCAACAAAAGCGTTTCTTTTCACTTAAAAATTTTTGACTTTATCCTAAGTCATAAGTGGGGTAGGAATTTGACCGGTGCCTCTTCGAATTTGGGCAACCAAGGTTTAAATTATTGTAATTTAATTTTTTTAATTTAATTCAGATGACTCAACGCTATCATCAATAAGCGATGTTATACCGCCTTCTCCTTTAATTTCTCAGCGAAAATCCAATAAAACTTTCAGAAGTACAAACGTCAAACGAAAGTTGAATTCACCAAAACCAGCAACTTCATATTTAAAGCTCTCAGCAGAACGTTTACATCAGACGCCTCCTAAGCTTTTAAAAATCGACAGATCAGACTCAAACAATTATTTGCCAGAAACATTTGAACCTTCTCCTGTCTTTAATGGAAATGATTAACTTGTTGGAGTAGTTTGTAAAATAATATAAAGAAGGAAGTGTTTTCCTTTCCCCTTGATAACCCCCCCGGCTGAATTTTTTTATTGCGTAGGCACTCCCGTTATTTCCGGGACCGTTTTCGCCTTTGTATAAAATACTAAAAACCATGGGGTTTAAGAAGACGCATTTGTAGGGAGAAAGTATGATTAAAGATAATAAAATATTGAACTTGCCAGAGGTGTATAACCAGTATACCTAAAAGGACGAGTGGTTTCCTTTTTTTAGAGCTGAAGCGGGCCGGTGATGGATATTCCATATTGCCACCTAATATCCTATGTCAGCACTGTTGTTGATGTAGAATTTTTCCGTTTTGAGAATACATGATCTAATTTTGGCTTTACATGTTATGGCTGTGTATTTTTTTGTTAACATGATTATTAAGATACTTTGTTAAAGGCGTTTTTATTAAAAGTGTTGACACCAACTAGCAGGAAAAATAAACATCTATTCTATAATATCATAAAAATTGTGACACTTTTGTATAAAAACAAATGCCGGCGTATGCCATTTTAATAAAACACTTCTAGAATAATGCGAATTTTTTTAGAGAGTATGTCATTATGATTGCATAATTTAATTTTGTACTTAATTGAAATGGATATATTTATTCGTGAGAATACATAAAAACATTTCATTCAGTTTACACTGATGAAAAATGCAAAAATATGCTAGAATTATAACTGAAAAAATGCAAATTACAATGCCATACACCGGCGCCACTTTTTGTACAAGAGTTTCACTTTTTCTTATATTTTCGAGTAATAACAAGAATATAGCCGTAAAAAAGTACGATAAGTCAGAACAAAAGTTTGCAGAAAAACTTGAACATACGACTTTTTTAGCACATGTAACTTTGACTTCCGTATACTCACGGCAGTGGCGTGCCCAGGAATTCATTTGGGGGTAAAGACAAACCCTGAAAGGTGGTCTGAGGGCGCCAGCCCTCAGACCACCTTTCGGGGTTTGTTTTCTGGGGGGCGAGAGCCCTCATACGGGTCAAGGGGCAGAGCCCCTTGTCAGGGGGGTCCGGAGGGCATGTCAGGGGGTCCGGAATAACCCCGGCAAGAAAATTTTTAATTTAAGGCGCTAAAACACACTATAAGTTTTAATTCCAGATGATACTTATTACAAAATTTAAGGTTTTTTCCCTTTACATTTTAAAACATAATGTTTAAAATATTAATAAAAGGTTAATAGTGTTTATAGTAGTTTTATGCCTTAACGACCGAACGGATTTGAAATCGAAAAACTAAGATAAATTATCAAGTTAAACTGCCCGCGAAGCGGGGGAATATTTTGGTTTTTTGACTATTAATGTGCTTTTGGAAAGGCATTAAGAAAGTTTTTGTATTAATATTAAAGAAAAAAATTTTTTTGTCTCAAAATTCAAAAAGGGTCCTCCTTACTAAAAAATCCGGCTTCGCCGGATTTCGGGGGAGGGGGTTGCCGCCCTCCCCCCCCAATTTTTGAATAAAAACATAATTTTTTAAAGTACAAAAAATTGACCAGTGTTTATGTTGTTTTTTTTTAGCACTTAATTTTATAAAAATAGCCTCAAAAGTTAAATAAAATTACACTAAAAATCAATGGTTGATTTTTTTGCTTTTTGCTTGATTTTTTAAGAAAAACGTTTTAAAAGTTTTAAAAAAAGCTTTAAAATTCTATTTTATTACGGGAGTTAAATTAGTTAAAATAATACGGTCTAAACTCGAGTTTTGTAATAAAAAAACAAGTTTTTGTGTACTTTTTATGATTAGCATTATTGTCCCATGGGATATTCCAAAATATTAAAGTAAACATTACTACATTCAAAATTAAATTGCTAAAAAATTTTAATCAATGATATAAAACAACTTTATTTGGAAATCTGCTGCACTGACTCTTGTCCTGACCCTCAGCCCCTCTGATTATTTACCCGGTATAGCTTATTCACCTCTCGTCGTTCCTGCTCGATGATCATCTATGATAAAGACGTATATTATTGTCTGTTGTTACTTTTGATTTTATATTCAAATATTATTATTATTTTGATAAAAATATTGAAATCTTTAAATTTATTATTATCTCAAAAATAAAATCTATTGTTAATACTTGTTATTACAATGTTGTCTTGGTACCGCTTCCAACATTCTAATTTATGCAATTAAATTTTATAAAATATTTTTGTGAATCCTCTGTCCAGATTCAAGTTATAGTGCTAACGGTTGGACTTAAATCTATTTTACAAGATACTTAAAACACTAAAAAATAATACATTCGCGACACTGCCGCGGGCAAAATTTTCTTCGTGGAAAGAATATTTTCCAGGGGCACTACTTATTTTATATCTTTTCGTGGCCGCGTGATTTAAACCTGTATTTTGGCATCGGTATAAGCGACGGTTCAACGTAACGGCGCACCGAAAAGATTCGCACCTTCGAAAGTCAACGCAAATGTTTAAGTAAAATACAAAAACAATTAAGGTTGGTTCATACTTCTAAAAACTAAAAACGTCCTTTGGACAGTCCAAAGGACGTTTTTACATACGTTTATACGCTATATTTGTCCTTTGGGCTTTGTCCAAAGGACGTTTTTACAAAAGTATGAACCAGCCTTTATATTAATTCCGTTTACCTGACGTCAAAGCTCTCAAATTATATTTTATAACCAACAGAGTCCTTTCCATTAACGGCATGTTAACAACCCACTAAGTTAGCGGAAATGAAAAAAGATCTTATTTTTAGGTTTTTCTGATAATTTTATAACAATATTCTTCAGCTTTAAAATATTTTGTCGCAGTTAGTCGGAATAAAAGATTTTTTAACGCACTTACTGGAAAATAATTTAATAAAATGATTTAATCTTAGAGAAACGGCTTTAATATCCAAATGGTTATTAATACCTTGTATTTAAAATATGTTTTTCAATTAACTGAACAATTGGTAAGTTTCACAGCGTAAAGAAAGCAAATCTAAGCAATAAAAGTTTTTTCATTACCGGCTAAATTAGCCAGTAGTTAACATGGGGTTAGTGGACCGGCCTCAGGTGGGCGCTTCGGGTCATTATACAACACCACCAACCAAAACAAAATCTTAAAACTTTTGACATTTGTATCAAAATTGAAATATTCTGGTAACAAGTTCCTATAAAAAATTTTGGTGAATGCTAATAAAAAATTTAAAAATTTTGGTTTTAGTTTTGAAAAATGCTGCTAATAAATAGAATTTTTTTTAGATAAACTTCCGGCAACCTTGCAAAACCGTATTTTACCGATATCCGCTTTTTCATAATGGCTCCTCTCCCTACTCCCTAATATTCGGCGCTGTTAAAAAATTTGCTTAGTAACACAACTTTATACAGTACTAATTAATTAGTAAGCTTTTCTAGCATACGAAGTTAAAGTTAGATTAAAAATATATAATATACCGAAAAGTGTGCAACTCCTATATAAAAAAGTACGGAAAAGTAGGCCATTATAATGAGCAAAGTAATGAGCTCCGTTTAAATGGCTTCCTCTATTATAATGGCATAGTAGTCATTTTAATTCCGCGAATTAAAATGGAAAGGAAGCCATTATAATAGCCATTTACTGATTTAATTTCACTTCATATACTCACAAGTGTAATACTGTACGGGCCGCATGAGTTTTATTGTGTTGGACAGTCATAGGTGAGAAAGGGGGGGGGCAGGGTGGGATCCACCCCCCCTGGCCTCGAAATTTTGGGGGCCCCCCTAGACGAAAATCTAGGGGGCCCCCCCTCCCCCCCAAATTTCCGAATTTTTTACCCCTGACCCCCCTCTAGATTTTGAAATCTGACCCCCCCCCCCCCTTCCCCCTCTTGGGAAAATTTTAGGTACCTTTTTTATACTAAATTTTCTTCCAAAAACGTGAATTTTCATCACATATTCATGCTTTTACACCCTTTTTATACATGAATATGGCTTTTTATTCAATAAAATGTAGTATTATCCTATAAAAAGAACAATTATTAAAGTTATTATGGTTTAAAACTGTTTTGCTTTGGACCCCATCTGACCCCCCTCTAGATTTCAAAATTTCGCACCCCGGGTCGACCCCCCCTAAAAAGCTAGGGGGGTCCGGACCCCCCTGGGACCCCCCTTCTAGAATTCAAAATTCGATTTATCCCGGGTAACCACTCCCCCCTAGCTTCCCCGACCGTGCTCACCTATGTGGACAGTATTACACTTGTGAGTATATTATGAAGTGAAATTAAATCAATGAATGGCTATTATAATGGCTTCTTCTCTATTTTAACTTGCCGAATTAAAATAAATACTTTGCCATTATAATGAAGGGTGCCATTTAAATGGAGAGGCTCATTATAATGGCTTATTTTGACTTACTTTTGCACATCTTTCGGTATATTATATATTTTTGGTCAGATTAAGTTCCTAAATCATGGCTAAGATAGTTAAAGCGGTAAAAAAACGTCGAAACAAAGCTAGCAGTAAGTATTATAAGCAGTATTTTTATCTTTTCAAAATAAAGCCATTGGATTTATTTAGTCAGGTACGGACAAAATGGACTCATCAAAACCGGAATATGGTAACACTGAAGAACTAAAACCAAACCGAGCAGAAAAACCAAAAACACTTAAAAACCGATTAATAAATCTCTTTTCTACCGTTCGCACTCATAAGAAAAAATCCATTGCATTAATCGTTGCTTTAGGATTTTTGACGGAATATGCCAGAAGGAGAAAGCGGTAAGTCTTGTTTGTTTCGGGATAAATGTTTGTTAAATCATTATGATTAAAAATATTTTTTTTTGCTAAATTTACTATTCTGTGTAAAGGATAGCCAGAAGACAACCCATCTAATTTCTTGACCCATACATGGATTTACTTAGGATTTTTCCCGAATAACTAGCGCGAAAACATTTTATTCTTTCTAAGATAAATTTCTCGCCCAAGACTTTTTTATTAAAGAATGGGTCCACCCACAGTACATGAAAACATTTTCAATAATATGGTGCTGGCCAAGCCAAGCTATTTCTTCGTTAATTGCAAGCCCTTATTTGTACTATTGTTACTTAAAACCGACGTTTAATTATTTATTAGTGAGTTATGATGGCGAGATCGATTGCAAGTAGTTCGGAGCGGAGTGTTTAAAAATTGCAAAATCCATTCTCAATACATTTTAAACTGTTATAAAAGTTGCATTATTCGAAAACTTGTCAAACGGGCTTTCAGAATTATATTTTTAACTAAAACAGTATTTTTTGAGATTATATCAATTTGGTTAAAACATAGTATTTTTTTATTAACAAAATTTAGTGTAAATCATAAAAAATTACATTTTTTTAACAGTTTTCACGTTTTATTTCATTACATATCATTTTCAAAAAGAAAACTTTTATATACGTTTAGATTTTATTCACGGAAATGTTCTTAGAGATTACGATTCCTCGGAATAATTTGCTTGTCGTTTGAGATTAGTTAGGAAATCTAAGTAGAGTGATAAGAAGGGGAATGTAAGTACAGACATGTGCACGGTCTGAAAATGCCCCCAATTTATTGGAGGATTTGCCCCTCCCCCCCGTTTTATTGCCCCCCCCCCCCGCAAAAAATGAAAAAGTACCCTGAAAATATGACCCATTTTTGACCTATGATGACGCCATCATCGCGACTTTTTTGCAGTTTTTAGCCTATTTCAATGTATTTTAAGCCATTTTAGACCTATTTTTACCTTATTTCCGCTTTTTTTGTCCCTTTTTTCCCTTTTCCCTTCTTTTTTTCTCTTTTTTTTCTCCTTTTTTTCTTTTTTTTTCTTCCCCTGTCTTGCCCCCCCCGTTTCAAAAATGTTGCCCCCCCGGGCCCCCCCCCCGTTTTGGCAATTGCCCCTCGTTTTAACCCCGGGGGAGGGCAGTGCACAGGTCTGGTAAGTAGAAAGTAGAGAGAAACAAATGTGCAAACATTACGTCCGCATTTACACAAATTATTATGCTTTTGGCGAAAGGACGACCATGGACATAGCCAGGATTTCGAAAAAAAAGGATTTCGGTCAATCCTGAAAAAAATTTTGGAAAGGGGGTGTTCTAATTTTAAACGTTATAAAAGGGCTAAAAAAATTTCCGTGCTTCGCGCGGAGTGTTTATTAGCTTATGTACGCCAAAATTAGTCCATAAAACAAAAAAAATTTACAAACTATTTAATACCTTGAAATTTTCGATTCCAAAATATTATTTATTTAGCAACTAACATGGTGTACATTGATAAATTATATACCATTGAGCAACGCAAAGCGCGAAAATGTATTTTTAAAATTACTTTTCCTTACTTTTAAATTTTTAATCTTACTAACAATAACAACCAAAAGGGGGGTCCAGTATGGTCATACGCATACCAAGATTACAAAATAATAACAAAGTACCACAAATTTAGAATAGGAGATCAATTAATGAATTAGGATGTTTTGATTGTTTTACTAAAAAATAACTTCTACTATTTGCCATAAGAATTTTTGTGAAAATTAAGCAAAATCTCAAAAAAAAGTTTAAAAAGATAAAATCCAAACATTCGGACTTTTTTCAAATGTAATGATATAATAAAAAAAGAAGAAAAACAATTTAGTCCTGAGCGGAGCGATGCTTGAGAAAATTTAAAAAAAAAGGTTTTTCTTTTTAGACTCCCAAATTTTTAGCCTCGTCGACGCAAAGGGGAGGTCTGGTCTAACCCTAAAATTTCAACCTTTGCCGATTCAAAAAGGGGTCTTGGTGTCAGGGGCGTAGCCATCATTTTTGGAAGGGGAGGTTGCATTGCACTCCATACAAATTTTTCGAAAGGGGAGTTGTAATTGTAAGGGGTTGTACTCCAAATTTTTAAAATATCGTAAAAAATACATTAAAAATGGGAAATTTTTTGTGCTTCACGCTAAGTGATTTTTTTGCTGTTATTTGTATTGTTTTTTAAGAAAAAAGTATAACATTAAAAGTCATGCGACACATAAAAACATTTACGAAAATTGTCTTTAAACTTGATTAGAAACATCACTTAAAAGTTGTAAACCAAAGTATATAAATGTCGAGCACTGAGCGGAGCGAAACTCGAGAAAATTTTTAAAAATTGTTTTCTTAGGATCCCAAAGTTTTTAGCTCCGCCAGCCCAAAAAGGGGGTGTTACAACCCCCATAACCATCCCCCCGCTACGCCCTTGCTTGGTGTAGGTACTTGATCCTGTTGGTGTTTTTGGGTGGAGGGGGAAAGAGGGGTCCACCCCCTCCTAGAGCCAAAATTTCGGACCCTCCCCCCAAAGCTCAAGAGCGGTCCGGCCCGACCCCCTCGCTAGCGAAGGCTGACCCCCTCCCCCCCCCTCCTGACCAATTTAGAAATATAATGTTTATTTACTGTCAGAAACACGGTTTTTTCAGGTTAAAACAGTGTTTAAATACACTTTTTAGGCCTAAATAGGCTGTTTTAGTAAATAAAAATTGACATTAAAAACTTAAGACACATAAAAATTATTTATTTAAAAAAACATTTTTAAAAAATCAGACTCCCCTGGCCACACGCCCGCACCAAGGGTTGGGGGTTAACCCTCTCCCCCAAATTCTTATAATTGGGTTTAATTTAACCCCGACCCCTCCTCAGAAGAGGCGGGGAGAGAAAAGGTTAACCCCCCAATTTTGGAAAAATGAAGAGACAAAAATGTCTTTAAAATGACTTCTAAGTTTTGAGGTCAAGATGATGGTTTTAAACAATAAAAAGCTCAAAAATGCAACAAAAAAGGCTTTTTGACCGAAAATTAGCGTTTTTTCTACCAATTATTTTTTCAAACCAAAAAGCGATTTCGGGTATTTTGCGTTCCTCAGATTTTAACCCCGCCCCTAATTTTGGATTGACCACCCCCCCCCCCCCACTCCCCGGCACCACCGTTGCATCCCCAACCCACCAACCTGATTAACGACGCCCAGGTACGTCCGTGACCCCTCCCTAAATTTGAAATTTCTCACCCAGGGTCGGGAGCTTCTATGCAGCGAATCTGCCTGGACGCAGAATGGATTTATTCAGGAAGGAAAGGTCAATACGGTTCAATCTTTTCTGGGGCACAGAGGTTTCCTCTTTGTATCTCCTGCATCTATTTTTTCTATTTTTTTTTTCTATTTCTATTTTATTTAGTCTAAGTGATTACCTCAGAGGCAAAACCTGCAAAACAATTTCAGAGACTCAACTTCTAAAGCCAGGACAGTTCAAACAGGAGTTCCCCAAGGCTCCATCAACCATAATCTCACC
>JASAMX010021842.1:0-26802 GCA_030248175.1 Microlaimidae sp. YZB2_3
ACACTACATAACTTAAGACGTATGACGTAAACTTATGACGTATACTTATGACGTATGACGTAAGACGTAAGAGCCATCAGTTCACACTACCACACTTAATACGTATGACGTAAGGCGAATTAAGGTCTATTCATACTTATGACAAAATGTCCTTTGGACAAAGTCCAAAGGACAAACCAAAACGTCCTTTGGACAAGCCAAAACGTCCTTTGGACTTTGTCCTTTGGACGAAGTATGAACGCTACTCAGAATTTGTCCTTTGGACTTTGTCCAAAGGACAAAATCCAAAGGGAAAAGTCCAAAGGACAAGAAGTATGAATACGTTGTCCTTTGGACTTTTCCCTTTGGACTTTGTCCTTTGGACAAAGTCCTTTGGACTTTTCCCTTTGGACTTTGTCCTTTGGACAAAGTCCAAAGGACTTTTGTCCTTTGGACTTTGTCCAAAGGACGTTTTGTCATAAGTATGAATAGACCTTTAGTTGTTTTCTATTACCGAAAAATTCTAATTTTGTTGCTAAAATGACTAGCTTGCTCTTAGAAATGTTCGAAATAGACCAATTAAGTTTACTGTGGCTCTTTTATCGTCGTAAAAAACTAAAAAAAAAAAAGACGTTGGTGGGTCCACCCAGTACTTCAAAAACGGAAAGAACAGGGAGAATTTTTCAATTTGGTTACAGAACTGAGGCTAACGGATCCGGAATTTTTTTATGACTACTTCTATAAGTCACCAGAAAAGTTTAGTTTATTTGTAACAATAGTTGGACCTATAATGGCAAAATCCGCCACGAAATTAAGAGAGCCTATTTCACCTGATCAAAGATTAGCGGTGACACTTCATTATTTGGTTACAGGAGACTCTCAACAAACTATCGCTTTTAGTTACAGACTTGGACGGTCAACGGTCTCGGTTATTATAAAAGAATGTTTAGAAGCATTGTGGGATTGTCTTCAACCGATTTATCTTAGGCCTCCGTCGAAGGCAGCAGAATGGCTTAAAATCGCCGATGATTTTATGCGGTTATGGCAGCTACCGAATTGCGTGGGGGCTCTAGATGGAAAACATTGTTATATTCAGAAACCCCAAAACAAAGGATCGGATTTTTTTAATTACAAAGGCTCCCACAGTATAGTTCTTTTGGCCTTGACAGACGCTAAATACAGGCAAGAATATATAAGAAAAAATTGTATCAGACTAAAAAATGTTTTAGCATTGGAATTGTTTTATTTAAAGTCAAAAAATTAGTAAAGAATATTAATCATAAAGACTCAAAATAATAGTTATCAAAGTTGAAACGGTTCAAAATTTAGTCGGCTTGGCCTGGCTTGGCCAGCGAAAGTTTTTTGCTTGGAATTCGGGGCACATACTCAAAAAAAATTCTGCCAAAAATTTTTAAAATAAAATTTTAGGGTATCGTCAAAAATCTCATTTTTAGTATTGACCTTCTATATTTTTAAACAAAATTGATAGTTTTTCTTACATATTCCGAATAAAGGTTTATTATGGTGGATATTGGTGCCCAAGGGAGGCGAAGTGATGGGGGAATTTTCGCCACATCAGAATTGTCAAAAAGTTTTTTAGAAAATTCAATCAATTTGCCAGAAGCCAGAAAGATTTAAAGCCAGAAAGCCATAAAGAAAACTCAGACCGCGTAATCCCGTTTTTTAAAGTAGGAGATGAAGCTTTTCCCCTTAAAACTACTTTGATGTGCCCATTTCCTAAACGTTCGCTGAATTACAGAAGAAGAATCTACAATTATAGAATATGCAGAGGTAGAAGAGTAAGCGAAAATACTTTTGGTATTTTAACAACACGGTTTAGAATTTTTAAACGGCCTATTGTTTTACAGTCTGAAGAGAAGGCTGACGCTATTGTGAAAGCGTCAGTATGTTTGCACAACTTTTTAATTATAACCGAAGAAGCAAAATATGCACCGCGCAACTTCATTGATTATGAAGACAGTTTAGGAGTGATCGAACCCGGTCAGTGGCGAAAGCATACAGATGGCGACACTGGATTGTTACCAGCCCGCATGCTTGGTGGAAATCGTGCCCCAAAATCCGCCGAACAGGTTCGAGAATATTTAGTAGAATATTTTAATCGTGAAGGAAGTGTGCCTTGGCAAGACGCTATGGTAACCCGCGGCTTGTGAAAACAAACAATAACTTTGTGTAGTTTCGCCATTTTATTTTTATGTGTACTTGTTTGCATATAGTAATTGTTTGCAAATGTTACAATAATAGACTTGCTTTAAATAATATGTTGTCGCTTTTTTGTTGCTCACTATTTAAAACATCAAGTTTACTCAACCCAAAAAAGCAAAATCAGCAAATAAAAAAATTAAAGCAGTGTTACATAAAAAATTAAAATTCATCAAAAACTGCAAAAAAATTAATTTATGATCACTCAATTGACTGCCACAGGGTGCGAACTCTCGCCCTTCGTAATGTTGAGCAAAGTTTCAAACGATTGCGCCACAGAGACACGTTAAAATTTAAAATTTAAAATTTACACTTTAAAATTGGTATTTAAACCCACCCTGTCTGGCTTTGTTTCACTTGGTTTTTTTACTCTCGAAGGAAAAGTCATTGCAGACTTACAAAGATAAAATGTTTTTTAATCAAAATTAATAATCAAATAATAATCAATTTTTTTGAAGTTTTAATTAAAAATGTGGTTTTTATTGTTGCTGCTCATTTTAAATTTAAATTTTTTGCTTTTACAGTTTTGGCCACTAAATTTACTCAACAGTCTGGTGTGTGATTTTTTCATTTTCTTGCGGTATTACTGTGTAAGTCTCGCCATTTTCTCCATACAAAATTTGAGAGGCTATTGGAGGAACTTGTTCTGGAGTTAAAAATGTCTGACGTCCTGAATAGGGTTGCATATTTGGAGAAAGAACCACATTTCTTCTTGGGGTCATAAATGAAGTAGTAGTTTCACACTGGACTTCGTACATCACTTGTTGCAAACGCATTTTGGCATAGGCTTTTTTAGCAGCAGGTAACTTCCAAATATCTGCGGCGATTTGCATTCCGAACAATTCGTCACTATCTCCCATTTTTTCCGAAAACAGTTTCCCTCTTTCTTTGATTTGATTCAATATTTCGGTTTCAAGCGGGTTTTCTTGCCTTTTTCCTTTCTTGGGGGCCAAAAACGATGAGTGACTTTTCGGGAGAAAAACGTGAGTGTCCCTAGTACTGCCGGTTCCTGTGTCTGAAAACTGACTGATGCTATCGCCATCAGCATCGACATCAATTTCATAGGCGATTTTTTCCGATTGGTCGATTTCATTTTCGATCCCAATATTGGTGTTTTTATCGCCAGAAATAACATTGCTGGTACGATTGTTGACGGTTAAAATTATAACCAAAATCAGTATGAATTGGTATTGAAGTGTTGGTGGTGGTTTTGAAATGTGTCCGTTTCGTGTTTTTTAAATATCAGAGGTTTATTTAAAAATTTTTATTAAAAATGAAAAGTTTATTTTTAGCGTTTCAAAACTGTTATCAAAAAATCTCAAAGTGAAGAAGTGAGGCAACCCAAAATTTATTAAAACTTATCTCGTGGCGTGGTCAGCACGTGGAATATATTTTTGTTTATAATTTTATTTTTTCTGCGCCCGATTTTTCCTTTTTCCTCCTAAGTTTAAAAGGTTTTTTTGTTCTTTTTCTTTTTATTTTTCAGTTCAAAATGCTACAATGTTTAAATAACCCCCCCTTTGAATTTTAGGGAAGGTGCAGAGTAACTATAAACTTTAATTTATAAAAGGTCTTTGTGCCAAGCAAAATTTAAGAGCAAAGCGGACTGTACGTAAGTAACACCACGTTAGATTTGGATACTTCATTGGTTTCATAAAAAATTAAAGCATTAAACGAAACTAAAGCGTCCACTTACCCTAGCTTTCCGTTTTACAATACTTTATTTAAATCCGTTGACTATTTGATGATTTTTATAATTTATGATACAAATATTTTACATTAAATGGTTTCTTACTTTCTGGATTTGATAAAGTCAGTCAACCATAACATTTGATCATAAAGATCCCACTTTTTCTTTTTGACAGCAGCAGACCCAGAAGCTTTTTTTTCATCCCGCCGTTCACGACTGAAATGCTCCCGTAAAGCTTTCCATCGAAGTTGACACTCTTCCCATTCCACATTAAGTTCTCCTCCGATTCGCAGCCAAGTATTTTGCCGAATATCATTGTCAAGAAAGTCCGAATTTGATTTATCGTATAAATTGGGACAGTTTCTAACTAGATTTATTAATTTTTCGTCGTCAATTGGATATTCTGACATATTGTTGCAAGTGAATTAACTGCTAAATATTCGACAACGCTGTACGTTAAAATTTTTAATAAAAATAGCCCAGAAAGTTCAATTCAGCAGCCGCAGTTGTAAATTTGCGCAGTTTTTTTTTTGTTCGCTTACGTCAAATCGACGTAAGGATAGAGCACAGTTCTATTTCCCTTACGTCTTAAGTGATACGTCTTACGTCTTAAGTAAGGTAGTGTGAACTGATCAACTTCTTACGTTACGTCTTAAGTGTTACGTCATACGTCTTAAGTGATGTAGTGTGAGCCAGCCTTAAAGCTTTTATACGTATTGTTTTTATTCTGTTTTGTTTTTCTGAAAATTTCACAAAATCTGTTATTAATTTACAGGTTTTAAAGAGACTTATTTCAGTCTTTTTTGGCATTTAGTTTTTAGACTTATGTAGCTTTATATTACTGCATTTAATATAAAGCTTTTTTTCGAAACTTTGTTTTGTCTTTTGTTAAAATTTCCGCCTTTTAATGCATTGAATTCAATGTCATTTATTAAAAATATAAAACATTAAAAAATTTACCCATTTTAAAAGGAACCTCATGGTCTCCTCATGATATGAATACAATTATTTTCATATCCAAAATTTCAATGTAATTTTAAGCAGTATACTATACAAAAATTAAGTCTGGGTAACTCCGTAAAATTGTATGGAACCTGAAAAACCATATAAAATAGTGTGTTTTTCTTCTGTTTAAATTTTTTTTAGTTAGACCTGATTTAACCACTTTTTTTTGGAAATTAGCTTTATTTGGACTTATTGTTTTGTGCTTCTTGATTTTTCTGGATTGATGGTTTATTTTTAAACAACAAAACCACACCATTGTAAATGGTTTTTCCAGGTTCCATACAATTTTATGAGGTTACCCAGACCAGTCTTTTCTCGCATTAAATTTTTGGAGTGATTGTAGCTTCATTTTTGGAGTATTCCATATAAAAAAGAATTTTTTTTCTGTTTCGATTTTGATAAATTTCCGTCTATTAAAACATTGTATCCCGCAGCGCTCACAGGTCACCCAAGATTTATTTCATTTTATTTTTTTAAATATTTTTATTGTTGCCATATGGCTGCTAATTAGTGGTAAGATATTTTTTCGCTCTTCCCGTTGAAAATTAATAATTTTTATAAAAAGGTAAGGAATTATAATTTAAACCAAAAAAATAATCACAAGAGAATGTGTATTACTGAATGAAGTTACTTAATATGTAATTCAGTAAGAAAAAAAGTGTCACACAAGTACCCCAGTACCTAATGCGTAACTTAGGTCGTTTTTCACATGAACAGAGGTTTAACTACGGGCAATAAAGCATATACAAAAATAAAATTCAGGTGAGGCGGCAATTTAGCATCTACTTGCAAAAAATCAGCTCCAAATATTTACCAAAAGGAAAAATTTTTGGGGGACACCAAAAAAAAACAAAAAAAAGTTAAGCAAAATAAGCTTATTAGTATTAAATTCAGGTATATTTAGCAAAAGTTTTTAGGTTTTTAATATCAGAAAAATATGGGTAATATTTTAGTTATGTAAAATGTTTAGATTTTTAATTGGCTAAAAAACTATTAAAGGTTTTGTTGATTTTCGATGACGCCATCAACAACGGTTAACCGCGCAGTGACTTAACCCATTTAATATAAGGGAAAAGAGCGCTTAGCCGCGTACTTTCCTGATTATTATTATTATTATTATTATTATTATTATTATTATTATTACTATTATTATTATTATTATTATTATTATTATTATTATTATTATTATTATTATTATTATTATTATTATTATTATTATTATTATTATTATTATTATTATTATTATTATTATTATTATTATTATTATTATTATTATTATTATTATTATTATTATTATTATTATTATTATTATTATTATTATTATTATTATTATTATTATTATTATTATTATTATTATTATTATTATTATTATTATTATTATTATTATTATTATTATTATTATTATTATTATTATTATTATTATTATTATTATTATTATTATTATTATTATTATTATTATTATTATTATTATTATTATTATTATTATTATTATTATTATTATTATTAATATTATTATTATTATTATTATTATTATTATTATTATTATTATTATTATTATTATTATTGTTATTATTATTATTATTATTAATAAAAATTATAATAATAATTATTATTATTATTATTATTATCTGTAAGTATCTTAACGTCAGTATTTTATCCCAAACTGCCCATCGCTGTGAAATAGCGCGGTTTCTTGCTTTGGCTGTGTGAAAAAAACCGGTTTTATAGCGCTGGGAACAGTCAGACAAACAATAAAACTTACTGAATTTTGTGAATTGCATATTCGCCATTCTAATTCACGCAAATCACCTCAGAATTTTTTTAGCTTTAAAATGTCATATGGTATTCCTGATCACGTCATATATCTTCTGCGCTGTGAGATAAGTTCTCGGAGGAGCAGCGGCAAAACAGGGCTTCAAAATGAAGGTGTGAATATGGCTAAAAGAATGCGGCGCAGGCGGGATATTAGAAAGGCGCGGCGTGTTATTAGACATAAATGCGGGCGTCCCTTTATGCGCGCAGTTTCATTTGATGCGCATGGGATTCCTTCCGTTTAGAACAATGGATTTTGACCAGGGTGATTAAAAGCCATTATAATAATAAGCATAACTTGCTTTTATCTTATATAAACCCACAAGTGTAATACTGGCTAATTACTTTGCAACTGGGTTATTCAGCTATTTATAAGAAAACTTGTTTCAACTATAACAATTTATAAAAACCTATAAATTATTAAATCTTAATTTTTAAAAGCATTATCAAAAATGTGTACTCTCTGGGACATTTTACTGGTTTTGACTACTCAAATTGCATGCTATAACAGTAAATATAGCATACATCGTCAACCAAAACGGTTTTTTACTGGCATAACAGTAAGCAAATACTAATTTCGCCCGTAACCAGTAAAAAATTACTGGTTTCACCGGTAACCAGTAACTCAAGAGTGCAATTGAAATTGAGTAATTAATACTGGAAAAACAATTTTTTGAATATTTACTTCAATTAGTATGTTTATTGCAAATCAAACGAATTTAAAAAATCCTTGTTTTGCAGTAAAATTTAACTTACAAAATATGTTAGGTTACTATTTTTCTATTATAATAAGCATAATATATAAGCATTTATGGTATTTTGGGACCTTTTTTAATAAAAAATACAGACATTTTAATAAAACGCCTAATAAAAATACATCAATAAAAGTAAAATAAAAATAAAATACATCAGTGAATTTTCTATTAGTTGTTTTTTTTTAATTTAAACCTATTAAATTATAAAAAAATGACTTTTTCACATATAAAAACTGTATATCTACACACTTAACAAGCTGTAATTTTATAAAAATATTTTGTGTTAAGCTGTTTTTGAAAATCTCGATAATAAATCATTTTCAAAAAAACCTTAGTTTTAATAATTTGATGTTAAAATCTCCACGCGTAAATTAAACGATTTACATTTATCTTTATTAGTATAACTACTTAAATAATATTCTAATCCCCAAAGCAAAGCAAATAAAAAAAATCAAATCTATTCAAAATTAAGTTTCTTTATAATCCTAAGACAAAAAAAAATTAATTTAAAATACCAGTAAAGAATTCTTACATCCATACAATTTCTTTTTTTACGTTTTTGAATCGTTAGTAGAATTTAAAACCATTCACAATCAAATTCCTATACGCCCGAAACGCACAACAACACAAAAAAACCAACAACAAGCAAAAAAGGGGCGGGGCGCGCGATCCGGAAGAATTTTTTTATGTGTGAGATAAATGTTCCAAAAACACTAACTCTCCAGTAGAAACAAAATAAAAATAGCTTTGAACTAGAGAGTTAAAACCAGTGCAAACACAATATTTTTTTCTATTAGTTTTCAGTTTTGTTAAATTTTCAATTTTAACAAAGATCTCCACGAATTAGTTTTGCAGTTTTGTAAAATTTTCAATTTTAATGAAAATCTTCACGAATCTACAAAAAACTCAACTCTCTACGAATCAAGAATGTTATATAGTGTTACAATGTTTTCAAGTTTTATTCAACAACTCTAGCTTACTTGTTTTGCAGTATATATTCCATTAAGTATAATGTAAAAATACATGGTTTCATTGTGTGTTATGAAATAATAGCCTAGCCTAGCCTAAACAATATTCTCGACATTGAAACTTTTTTGTCAACAACAAAAAAATTTAGTGTTTGACTGTTTAAACAATCCTTGAGCTCTCTGTATTTTGCACACAAAACAAATGTTTCGTTATAACTAATTTATTTTTTATATATCGCAATCCAAATAAAAGAACGTTAGCTGGAGGTATCCATAGTTTTTTGTTAGTTTTCCTTATGCTAAAGTAAGAGGAAGATATTTTTTAGTTTTTTTATTAAAGCAAAACCTTTAGGATTGTGGAGTTTGAAATACTAAATATAACACTTTTGTTACAAAAACTGATAGACTAGTTTAGAACTTGCTAAAATTTCTGCGGGACCAATTAACATCTCAACAACCGGCTAGGATTAGGACTAGAATTACGCAAAAAATTTTGCCTTTAACTAGTACTATACTAGTTAACATTTGGGATAACTAGTACTATAGGTAAAATACTCATAGCTGAGAACATATGCGTGGTTTAATTTTCTACTTTTTTATAAAAAATTATTACTATGTTGAAAAACGTTATTTGATGAAAATGAGATATATATATATATATATATAGATTTTTTTTTCTTTATAACTAATAATCACATACCTGTGGCTAAATGCTAATACTCTTTAAACATCACTTTCATAAGTTTTGTTAGAAAATAAAAATGAAAAATTAACATTTATTCAAAACGGTACTTACTAATTTACTAATTCAAAATACTTAGTAATTCAAAATCGAACTTATTTTACAACCTCAGCTGATGTATGGGCGAACTCATTTCTCAACATCAAATGTATGGACACGCTTCCAACTTTAGTTGAGGTTGTAAAATCCGTTGAGATTGAAAAAGTGGCGACATTTTGATTGTTAAAAAAGGATGCAAAATATTTTCAGTTGCCATTCTCTACGACTATGTAAGAACTACTACAAAGTTGCATTATTGGTATACCAAATAAAAAATCATTATCATGGTCTACATTTTTTTTTATTTTTGTGCGCAAATGCATATATGTCAGATCCTAAATTACTACAGTCCACATGCGTCCATCTCTGAGTTTTTTCTTCTTTTCGCATGAACTACTATGGCTGACTTACTTTTCTCTTTTTTTGATATGTGGCGTTCATTATTAAAGCTTCTAAAGAATGTGATATTCAAAAGAACTAATAATGAAAAGGATTGCAAATGAATTCAAAATTGACATTCTATAACTAACTCTAACTTTAATTAATTAATCTAATTAATAAATTGAAAAAGACTAATAATGAAAAGGATTGCATATGAATTTTCCCACATATGTTGTGCATGCTAGCAATAAGTTTTCAAATAAGTTGGAATTAAAACTTTTAAAAATTAAATCTATTGTTTAATATGTTTAAAATATATATCACAATGTTTTGGAATCATGCCATCGATTAGACGTGTATAGATTTAATTTTTAGAAGCTTTAATTCCAACTTATTTGAAATCTTATAGCTAGCATAAACAACATAAAGCATAAACATATGGGATCCCAATTGGAATATACAAGTGTAGTACAGCACCAATATTTGCAGCAAGATATTGATTTGTTAGAGCGTGTTCAGTCATATATAACAAGACGTTTGTTAAAAAGATTTCACATGCCTATTATGAATTATGATGAAAGATTAAAAATTTTTCAATTGCCTAGACTGCAAAACGCAGGGAAATGTTTCACCTTTGTGAATGCAAAAAAATAACACATGATCAAATCTGTTTACGCTATTAATTTTTTTCAATAAATTCGCAACAACAGGAAATTTATACAAAATTAAAGTACGAAAGAGCAAAATAAATGCAAGAAAGTATTTTTTGTAATATAGAACAGTAGCAAAATGAAACAGTTTATCAAAAAAAATTTTTAGCAGCTTCTGTATTTGCTTTCAAAAACTGCTCTGCTTGCTTGATAATGACTCAACTTAGTGAAAACTACGCCTTTGAATTATTTTCTAATAAACCATGCCTTTTTTATGTAACGAACAAACACCCACAACACCCACCCCCCCCCCCCCAACCCACACCCCCCCCACAACAAACCAAACAACAAAACAACAACAAGACCCCACAAACGACAAGAAACAAACCCCCCCAAAAAAAAAACAAAAAAACCCAAAACAACAAACAAAAAAAACATAATAACAAAAAAAAAACAAACACAAAAAAAAAAAAAACACACCAAAAAACAAAAAAAAAAAACAACAAAAAACAACACAAAAAAAAAAACGCCAAACCAACAAACCCCCCAAAACAAAAACACAAAAAACACCAAAAAACACACACCCCACAACACACAACAAAACCCACCCCCCCCCCCCCCCCCCCCCCCCCCCCCCCCCCCCCCCCCCCCCCCCCCCCCTTTATGGCCGCAATCGGCTCGCGTACATTGTGTAATAATTTTGGCTGTTTCTTATATTAATCTCTACTGGAATAAATAATATTGATTTGATTTAATTTTACTTGAAAATGCGCTAAATCTGTCAAATCGCCTGTGTGATTATATACAAACGCATGCACACGGCACACCTATGATATAGGAGCCTATCATGTACATTATTTTCTAAACAACAGATCATTTCATGAATATGTAAAATTGTAAATGTAAATATTTATATCTATCTGATAAAAAACCTACAGTATGGCTTATTTAACGTATAATTAAAACAACTTTTTAACGAATAGTCATTTTTTTACTCTTGTGCTTTATTCACTGAGCCAAATACATAACCAAAGTTATTAACTCCAATTTTACAGGTTTTCCCCATCTTTGCGTGATATAATATACATCTATGGAATAAAAAACGGAAATTCAGATGACTGGGAATATATGTGGGAAAAAATGAAGATTGAAGCTGTCATGGTAGAAAGAATAAATATTTTAAAAAGTTTGGCTTCTTCAAAAAATCAAACAATTCTCATTCGGTAATATTTTTGTCCTTTAAAACTACAAGCCAATTTAAGCTTAAAGGTGAGGTAGAGTCAAACTTTTTGTCCTCGATTTTGATGATTTTTGTGAAAACCTTACATCTGCCACCAATAATTCACAAATTTTTCTTCATAAAACTATCTCCAGTGAGTCAGAAGATACATATGACCCCTAAAAATGGCGTTTTTTGATAATTCTGTACTTAAAAATATTAATTTCAATTTAAGTTAATTTAAATAGGTATATTAAGTTAAGTTAAAAAAGTTTTAGTGAAAGAAAGCGGTTATTTTTTAATTTAATTCCGGCAAGCGTGGCTCGTTGGGTACTGTGATCGGATGTCCAAAAAACGTATTATTCTTATTTACCTTTTTAAGATCAGCTATAAATTAAGATTAAATAGACTAATAGACTTAAAATTTTGTATACATATGTAATGGTTGATGCGCTATCTATTGGTAATAATAGTTTTGATGCGGCGCAAAGCGCTGCGGTGTAAAGCACCGCCGCGTGACAGAAACAGGAATAACTTTTGACTATATTAGACATATCAACATGAAATTTGGTAATCGATGATTGGCTATCTATTGGTGATAATATTTTTGCTGTGGCGTAAAGCGCCGCCAAATGTCTAATGCACCGTCGCATGGAAAAATCAGCTATAACTTTGGATTGAATAGACTAATAGACATGGAATTTTGTATACATATGTAATAGATATGGTGCTATCGATTGGTTATAATAATTTTGATGCAGCGCAAAGTGCTGCGGCGCGAAGCGCGGCCCCATACCCATACGCCGCCTCATACCTAATGCGCCGCCGCATGGAAAAATCAGTTGTAACTTAAGAATAAATAGACTAATCAACATGAAATTTGACAGACATATGGAATCAATGATGGGCTATCGATTGGTGATATTTAATTTTGATGCGGCGCAAAGCGCTGCAGCGTGATGCGCCGCCGCTTGAAAACAACAGGAATAAAGGAATAACTCTTGACTAAATAGATTTATCAACATAAAATTTGGTATAATTATATAAATAATTAAATAAATAATTATATATATATTATTTATATAATATATATATATAATTTGACATATATATTTTAATCAATGACAGTCCACCACTAAGTGAATAAAATCAGCCATAACTTTAGATTAAATAGTCTAATAAATTTGAAAGTTGGTAGTTATATATAATTAATGATGACCTATCAATTACTGATATTAATTTTGTTATGACGTGAGGCGCCGCCATGTATCTAATGTACCAAAGCGCGGAAAAATCGGTATAAGTTTTACGCTTGAAGCTACATAAAAACCATTATTACCAAACGATAGAGCATTATCAGTTACACATGTCTACTAAATTTAATGTTGATTTGTCTGTTTAATCTAAAGTTATAGCTGAATTTTTCATGCAGCGGTACATAAGGTATGTGGAGGCGCTTCATATCATAGCAAAAATAATATCATCAATCGATAGCACATCATCGATTACATATATATATATACCAAATTTCATGTCGATAAGTCTATTTAGTCAAAATTTATACATGCTTTTTAAACGCAACGGCGCTTCACGCCACTGCGCTCTGCGCTGCATTAAATATCACCAATCAATAGCCCATTCTTAACTACATATGTCTATCGAATTTCATGTAGATTAGTCTATTTTTATTCTAAAGTTACAGCTGATTTTTTCACGCAATGACGCATTAGGTATGTTACAACGCTTCACGTCACAGCAAAAATAAGAACACCAATCATTAGTTCATCATCGATTTCTTATGAATGTTTCTTATGAATACTAAATTTTATAATTATAAGTCATTTTAGTAGGCGTTATTTGTATTTTTTCATGCGGCGGCACTTCACGGCGCAGCACTTTGCGCCGCATCAAAATTATTATGACCAATCAATAGCGCCATATCTATTACATAGGTATACAAAATTTGATACTTATTAGTTTAGTTAATCTAAAGTTATAGCTGATTCAATGTGCATGCATAAATGAGATTATTTAGGTTTTTTGCCGCTTCATGCCGCGTACACCTCACGCAACGGCGCATCACGCAGCAGCGCCGCAACAAAACTACTGTCATCAATCGATACCTCATTATTAATTACATATGTCTACTAAATTTCATGTTTATTACTCTATTTAATCGCAAATTACAGGGGATTCCTCAAAGTAACTCCCTCTAAAATTGAGTATTAGTACTATTAGTAAATTAGTAGAATTGAGTATTTTTTCAGTTATAATAATATGCAAATATTTATCTTACTGCAGTGGTAATATTCCTAATAGTAATGGTCCCTTTCAATTCACAGGTAAGTGGTTTATGTTTTTTGGGAGGCTGGTTCAAAAAATTTCTAGTAGGTTTTAGTTGCTTTTTAGGTTTATTTTTTCAAAAAAAACATTTATTTTTTTTTGAAATCTTTTAAATTTTTCAAATTAAATCATATTTTTTTTAAAAAAAATCTGTTACGAATTTCATAATATTAAAAAATTCTATTATGAAACTATCATAATAGAATTTTTGATTTTTTGGGTTTTTCTTAGGTTTAGGAAAAATAGAGTTTTTTTGTTTAATGATGCCATATAGTTTGCCTCTTTTTTTTGAGAGGGTGGTTTTCTGGAGCCAGTTCACTAACAATATGTTAACAATTGGCTAAGTTAACTGATTATAAAAAAATTTCACGTTTTTCAATTTAAACCACAAAATTGTAAAATTTTACAAAAGAAAAAAGTAAAATTCAAGCAATAAAAGCTGTGTTTAGTAAACAGCTAACTTATCCAGTAGTTAACATTCAGTTAGTGGCCGGCTCCTGTTTAATTCTGTTAACTGACTAATTAACCCCCATGCGTTTTTTTTTTCATGCAGTTTGAGGGTTTTATTCCATACTTTTAGATGTCAATATATCATGGACGCAGCGCCTAGGCGACAACTGGGTCAGTATAAAAACACCATGGACATATTCACCAAAGGCCAAATTCACCATAAACGTTACAAAATAACCATAGAGTGGTGTCAATTCATTATAAGTATAATGCGTTTGCAACATTTGCTTTAAATTTTGATGCTTTATGGAAAATACAAATAAAATTTATCATGATAAAATTTGGCTTGATTTTAGGGTTTTGCTTAGACTTAGGGAAAAATTAAGCAATTTTAAATGCTTTCATGATTAAAACAAAGTTTTTTAAACAAATTTAGTTTGCAAATGCATTTTTGATTGTTGTGGTGAATTAGCACTACATTATGGTGAGTTTTGTCATGGGAAATTTAACACGACTTTTCGGGCGATTTTGCAAATCACCGCCAACTGGCGCCTAGCCTCCAAAATTTAGGCGCCAGCGCAGAACATTAATAAAAAATTTTTGGTTAAATGTTTTGTTACTTTAGATATCTATCTCAAAAAATATTCTTAATAATTAATTATTTTGATGACTGTTTATATTTAAACTTAAAACTGCAATACAGTTACAAGAGCAACTTTAAAACCATAAAAAAGTAACCATAAAAATAATATAAAACTAAAACTTGATGCAATAAACGTTAAAAAAGTCCTTAATGTTAAGTTTTTACTGCAAATTTAACAGTGCAATGCTAAGAATTACCTAAAAAAAGGGGATAATTTTTAAAATTTAGGAGGATGTTCATAATTGTCAGCTTGAAAAAAGCTAAGACTAAAGTGCTTTAGTGCAAAGCCTTTTTTTTGGCTTAGTACTAAAGCTTAGGCTAAACGATTTTTGTACCTTTAGTACTAAAGCTAAGGCGCGACTAAAGTGAAATTTCCTGGCAATGCACACCCACACCCATAATCTTACCATTGCAACACAATCTGATTACCAGCGGAAATAAAGGAAATTAATACAATTACAAAAACACTTTTCTTTAGGGAAAAGGCAATCTTGAGAAAGGGTTAATCCTCTCTCAACACACGCAATTGTTTCCCATTGTTAAACGCGCATTAAGGTGGTAATTTTTTTTTGAAAATGTTTCGCATTATATCAAAAGCAACACGGTTTCAATGATACATTTGAAAAACCTGGTTATTTGAGGTATATCACAGTATTCTGGCATGTAAAAGCATTCTTAAAAGCACATTTAAGCTTGAAATTAATTCTAAAGGGATATGTGGTTTTATGGTGTTTTATACATATACCTTCATTATTTTTGCAAATTTGCAAATGTTATTAATTGAATATGACTGGGTAAATTTAAAAACAAGCTAAAATTCAACTTCAAATTCGTCAGTTAAAGGCAACTCTGAAAGTTTAAGATAATATGTTGCATATAAAACAAAAATGATTGCTAAATTAAAAAATTTAGGTTCCTGGAATCGGTTTTTACAGATGATATTCGAACTCAAGATGTTTATTATGTTTTCATCAACATTGGTTTCAACCCTGTTGCAAAAAAACTTCTATGGAAGTTTTTTCGTGATAACTGGATTAAAATAAAAGAACGGTAAGTCCACTTTTTTACAAAACTAGTTTTTATTAGTGATGGGCGGAACTGCGGAAACCCTGTAACACAGGAACCGGAACTGGAACTAGAATTGAGATTTTCCAAAAATCCAGAACAGGAACCGGAACCGGAATTTCAAATTTATTAAAACTGGAATCAGGTCTGGAACATACTAAAAAAATGCGAAACTTAGAACCGGAATCCTGAACATTAAAAAAACCCCAAAAACCATGGTTTTTTTAAATTTCTCCTTAAAAACACTTAAAAATTTTGAATTTCTATGAAGCCTTTAAAATATAAAATTATCAGAGCTTAACTAACTTAATATGTTGCAAGATTTACAACTAAAATAGTACAACTAAACTATGTAGTTGGATGTATGCACCAATTTAAGTAAAGCCTTAGTAGTCTTTTTACAATTGTTGCAGGGATTTACCCCCAGGGTGCCATTTGGGGGGGGCGGATTTCAGTACAAAAAAAACTTTTTTCTGGGGGGGGCTCCTTCCCTCCTCTCTCCCAAAAAAAATTGAGGTGGAGGGCGGAGCCCCCTCTCCTTATTTTTGAAAACGTTCAAAAAAAAAGGTGAAGCTGTAAAATACAATCTTTTTGGCCTAATAATGTATTATTTAATTCAAACAAAAGTCAACACAACATCTGTTATGAAATAACGCAATAGAAAGAAATAAAAAAATAACACAATAGAATGAAATGCATTAAAAAATTTGGCGTCAAAATGAATCGATTTTAATAACCAGTGCCTTTTATTCATCATAGTAAAATTTTACTAGCAAATTATGAATTTATCACCATCATTTTAGAGGCGGTGTGTGTAAAAAATGTAAAATCCAAAGTTCAGGATTAGCCGCCAGAACTGAAGAAATCTAGAATAAATATTCTAGAATGATAAACAGGAACGCGGAACAGAACCCAGAACATGCGTTTTATAAAATTCGGAACCTGTAACTGAAACCAGAACATAAAATTTTGCCCAGATAGAAGCGGAACCGGACCAGCCCATCACTAGTTTTTATTTTACCAGTATTAAAAAGATGGAATTCACATCCAATAAAGGAAATACAATATAAACTGGGTTAAATTTAAAAGAATATTAATTATTAATAATTAAATTAGGCTTAAACAAAATGTACGCGGGAAGCAAAAACAAATTAAAAACCCTGCTTTATTATAGGAAATAAATACGTTTACAACATAGGAAGTTGTGCCAAAATCAGATAAAATCATGGTAGGCAGAGCCCTTTTCAGAGAGGGGGTAAATTGTACAACCAGTTCTAAAACTAAATCAAAAAATCTAGCTCCATAAACCTGACAAATTGTGCAGTCGATCCAGGGGTGTAGCCAGGAATGGTTGACTGGGGGGGCCGGAGCGAGAAAAGGTGGGGCACAATTGTCATCATTTAAAAAAGTGCTAAACGGAGGGGTTTGTGAGGCGGCGGAGCCCCCCTAACCATTGGGGGGTCTGGGGGGGGGGGGCTATAGCCCCCAAGAAAAATTTTTTGAAAATAGAGCCAAAAACTGCTATTAGAAACCTTATTTAAAACTTTGAATTTAGTAATTTAGCAGTCCATCCATTATCTCTATGAATCAATATTTTTTATTCCAAAAGCGGGTACCTCAAATTACAAAAACTGTTTGGAGCTGAATACTCCTTTTAAGTTTAAGACACTCTTAAAACATATATATTCATCAGAAAATTTTTGTTAAATAGGTAGATCTTCAATAACAAATATAAATTACTGTAATAATGGACCTACCTAGCATTACCGAAAATTAGGTCAGCGGTTCCACCACGAAACAAAGTTCCTCTCATATTAAATACATTTTGTTGTTTGTATTATTTTTGAAATTAGAATAGTACAAATAATAAAACATACATCTATTTGAAAAATTTTGACGTGATTTTTTGTATTAAATTAAAGCATGATGAAATGTTTTTTTCTGGTTAACGGAAATAAATTTACATATTAAAAACCTTATTAATCTATATAAAAAAAGACGTAATGTATGTTTGTGTGTCTGTCTGTCGGTTGTTTACCAAAAATCTGATAAAAGCGGATAATCATACCCATTCTTTACGAAAAAATTTTTAAAATGTTTATGGTAAAAATCATTGAGTTGGTCCCTTTTATGAATTACTTATGTAAAATCACAGCAGAAGCAATCACAGTTGATGAATATACTTACATATTTGTTAGAAGATATCCAAGAGGAAGACAAAAAAGCATTATGTTTTTATTAACAAGTGTTTTACTAGAGTAAACAATTGTTAAATGTCATGTTAAATGAATGTTGTTTTGTTATATTAATAAAGGAGGACGTATCGATTGCATGTATGTATTTTTTTTAGTGCTTTTGATAGCGTGATGTCATTCTAAATTAATACAAAAAACAAAACCATTTGGCATAAATTATGAGCTATTAAATTGGATAAATTCATTTCTTCAAAGCGGTCTCATCCAAGTTGTTGCAGTGGGAAATGTGTATTCAAGATTCTTTAAAAGTAACATTAGGGGGTTCCCCAGGGGTCCGTTTTGGGCCCTATCTTGTTTTTGTGGTACATAAACGATATAGCTAAATGCACATATGGCGTATGCGGTATCAAATTATTCGCTGATGATGGAAAATTCTACCATGCAAGAAATACAAATGATGAAAATCAATTAATTTTAACTCTGGATCGTTTTTGTGATTGGTCATCTAGATGGCAGCTTAGCGTTGCTTTTGATAAATGTAAAGTTTTTTCAGCTGGAAAAAAATCTGTTCCCCAACACAATTATTTTCTTGGTGACATATCAATTGAGCAAGTTGAAAAAATTAAGGATTTGGGGGTAACTATATGTAGTGATTTAAAATTTTCTGTGCATTGCTCTGATCTATCTGCTAAAGCCTATTCTAGAACAGGATTAATTTTAAAATGTTTTAAATCACAAAATCCTTTTTTTCTTATAAGGGCTTTTAAGATTTATGTAAGGCCGATTTTAGAATCAAATTCACCAGTGTGGAACCCTTTCCTAAAAAAAGATATTTTAACCCTAGAAAAACCGCAAAAGTTTTTTACCAGGATGGTTTGTTTCAAATGTAATATACCTTACACAAATTACAAATCTAGACTTAATTATTTTTTCTGGATTCGCTGGAAGTACGAAGATTAAAATTTGATATTATTATGGTTTATAAAATTATTCATAATTTAGTTGATGTAAGTTTTAACGATTTTTTTAGTTACGACATGTCTCCATATTTACTAAGAAAAAATGATTTTAAGCTTAAAAGTACTAAAAAAATCAAATTAGACGTTTATAAAAACTTTTTTACCGAACGAGTAATTCCAGTTTGGAATGATCTGCCCAATAATGTGGTCTCAGCTAATAGCTTAACCGGTTTTAAAAAATTATTAAACCATACTGATCTCACAAAATATGTACTATTTTTAAATAAAAAAAACATAAAAAATCAATGGTTTTTTTTAATATAAGCTTAAACACTTATTTTTAAATCATTTTAGCGGTACATGAAATGAATTATAAATTAAAGTTTGATTTTTGGGTTATTGTTTTTGTAAGTGTTATAATTCTTAGCAATTTCTATAATACCTTTTTAAAAATTTTTTTTTATCACTGCTTTTATTTGACTAATTTTTCTACATATTATTTAATTTATATAATGTGTATGTGCTTATTTCTTGATTGTGTTGTGTATTGGTAGGTAAGTGAGCGTAAGTTACCTTTACCTGTCCTTCGTCTGTTTAATGTGTAACTAAGCTTTAGTTGTTTTTGTGTATAAATTCATATTTTCATATTTACTGACGAATAAATAAATAAATAAATATGCAAGAATAGTGTATGACGAAAACACAAATCGTGTGGTAAAGTTCGTATTAAGTTATACTTGGACATAAGTGATAATGATAGTGATAATTATAGTGATAATGAGTGCTAAGTGTTAAGTAATAAAGATAGGTGGTAATGATAGTGCTTATGATAAGTGATGAGTGATAATCAAAGTCAAAGTCAAAGTTTATTCTAGAAAAAAATATCAGAAGCAAAACACAATAATTGCAAACCAATTACGGCCGCCAGAATACCAAAACAAACACATGGTTATTTTCTAGAATATTACTCAAAGGCTTAAAAAAATAAGCACTAAAATTGAGCCATTAATAAGATCTATTTAATTTTAAAAAAAATGAAAGTGAGTAAGTTAATGATAATAATATTCCTTTTTTAAAATATTCAAAGATCTTTAAAAAAATCTTTTTTAGCACATAAGCTAAGAACATAAAATGAAAAAATGAAAATAATTTGTTGAAATCGTGATAATTCTATAAAACCCATGATTCAATGTTAAAAAAAATAAATCAAAACTTATGTATTTAACGTTTTTTTAAATAAATCCAAAGAAGCTACTGAAATTTTTTCTTGACCGTCAAGCATGCTGAAAACATTTGATTCCAAATAATTGTAGACAGCTATAGTGATAAAAGTTCATAATCTCCGTTTGCGTTAAAAAGTTCATAATCTCTATAATCATAGGTGATAGTGATAAGTGATAATAATAGTGATCATCATAAGTGAAAATAAATGATAAGTGATAAATTTAAGTTATAATAATAAGTGAATAGTGATAATAAAGTTGATAAGTGATAATAGAGATGATAATGTGAGAAGTGAGAAGTGATAAGTGATAATGATACTGATAAAGTGACAATGATAATGATCATCATAAGTGATAATAAGTGATAAGTGATAAGTGATAAGTGATAATAATAGATGATAATGTGATAAGTAATAGTGATAAGTAATAATGATAGTGATAAGGTGATAACGATAATCAATGTCACTTATCATTTATCACTTTCACTATCACTTATAACTTATCTCATTATCACTTATTATTAACACTTATCACTTGCCTCATTATCACCTATAGCTATAACTATTACTATTATTATCACTTTTTACTTATCATTTATCACTCATTATCGGTTATCACTCATTATCACTTATGATTATCACTATCATTATTACTTATCACTATTATTATTAATTATCCCTCAATATAACTTATGATTATCATTTATCACTTATCATAAGCACTATCATTACCACCACCTATCATTATTACTTATCACTTAGCACTCCTTATCACTTATCATAAGCACTATCATCACTTATAAATTATCACTTATGTCCTAGTATAACTCAATACAAACTTTACCACACGATTTTCGTATTTGTCATACAGTATTCCTGCATTATATTACGGTAATTTGTATTACATAAAGTACACCTTGTGGTTTTATCGGATTTTCCGTCCATTACTGTGTTAAAGTGCGTGGTTTTTCGGGTTTGGTATTGGTGTGTTGTGCATTTTGTGCTATAACGCCCTAACTGGATAACTCCTTTAATATCGAACTTGAACTAATATGCTTCAAATTTGGATATAAGTTCCTTAGGACCTAAGCTACAACATTTCCAAATTTCAGCAGGATTCCAAAGTTCATTTCCAAACATTTTCCAAACTTAAAAACTTTTTAGGATATTAAAAATCGATTAGCTCTGTTTTTGCTTGATTTTATTGAAGTTAAAATAGGGGGCGATTTTCGGAGTGTTTAAAGAAAATGTAAATCCGCCGGTTGAGAAAATTACAAAAATCGATATTTTTTAGAAGAATTCTAGAAAATATATCCTAATTAGATTTTTTAATAAATACTTTCCAAAGTATTGTTCAGACTTATTTATAACAGTGCTCCTTTAAAGGTGCTGTGCGGAGTCAAACTTTTTGTCTTCAATTTTGATAATTCTTCGTTAAAAGAACAAACCTTACCCCTGCCCCCTTAGTCCACTAAAAATTTTTTCAACAAAATATCTCTAGAGTGGTTCAGGAGTTATAACCCGATTTTTTTCACTAAACTTGCGTAGATAGTTTTTTTGCTTAAAATTTTGTACATTGTGAAAGATTGCGATAAATCAAATATAACGATATAAATTAATTTTACTAATATATTTAATAGATTCTTTAAACTTGTTTTATTAGTACCATCATTGATTAAGATTGAACGTCCAGTATTTGTCTAGATATTGCGTATTTTCGAAATCAAAATAGGTCAAACTACTTCTCGATGTTTATTAGAAAAGAGTCGCCGTCAGACACCAACTGTGCAGTCGACCTAACCCTTTCCCTGATTGCCTTTTCGTGGTCAAGACTTTCAAGAAACATTCCACTCTATGACGCTTTATGCAACGCACTTCCGATGTCATACATAATGTTTTTTTGTTCGACAAATAGTGCGACTAGTGAACGAGCAATAACTGAAATACCCTCTTCGGGCTATTTTACGAAATCGTATACCCATTGAGCAATCTGCAAGACAGAAGGGAAAAACACCTCGGTTAACGCTGAACGGTAGCAATAAGCAGATTTTTCTTAGCAGATACATTTTATCTATTGATCTTCGATGTGGCAGTTACAAAAATTAAAATCGAAGGACAAAAAGTTGACTCCGCACCGCACCTAGGAGAACACCAACTAGGAGGAAGAAGAAAGAATCAAAAGAGAACTTGGACAGCTGAGCGTGAATGCCAGATAGTTACGAAATCATCGTCTCTTCTTTTGAGCAGTCCCAAACTAACAAAACAGAAAAAAAAAGCACACCAACAAAAAAAAAAAAAGCAAATCAAAAACAAAAAAAACCAAAGATTTAAATAAAATAATAGCAGTATTGCTCAACTGTATAGCTCTAATACATTTCAATTTTTCTAAATGTACCCCCCACACCAAAACACACACACACCACCCCAAACACAACACCACCCAAACAAAAAAACACAAAACCCCAACCAACACCCACAACCACAACCCAAAACCCCCCCACAACACCACCAAAAAAAAAAAGCCAAAAACCAAGCCAACAAAAAACCCAAAAAAAAAAAAAAAAAAAGAAGAAAAAATAAAAAAAGAACCCACAATAAGTAGTGGGTCATGCGTCAGAGTTTACCGCAGCCACCACCCACCCAAAAAAACACAAAACAAAACACACACACCAACAAACACAACCCCACCCCAAACACACCAAAACCCCACCACAACCAAAAAAAACAAAAAACAGAAAAACAAAAAAAAAGAAGCAAAAAAGGCAAACGGGAAATAAGTTTTACGTACGACACAAAAATACCATCGTGAGACGAAGGTTTCACCTTTCATCGTACAGAAGGTTTCATGGCTTGTAACGAGGGAAAAAGCCCCCCCCCCAAACCCACCCACACAACCAAAAAAAAAAAAAAAAAAAAACCCAGCCCCAACAAAAAAAACAAAAAAAAAAAAAAAAACAACCATTACGGGAACAGGTTAAGGTAGAACAGCACAGTTGGTTTTGACGGCAACTCTTTATCTAATTAAACGTTTATGAAAAAGTAGTTTGACCTGCTATTTTCCCAACACCCCCCCAAAAAAATTTCTAGTTCACATACACTTTAAAAAATCTTGTCGTTCATCGTCATCAATGATGATACTAATAAAACACATTTCAAAAATACAATAAAATATAATAGTAAAATTTATTTATTTGTTATTTTTGATTTATCGCATCTTTAATAATGTACACTTTTTTAAGCAAAAAAACTATCTACACAAGTTTAGTTAAAAAAATGGGTTCTCGAAACCACCTCTAAATAATTTTCAAAGGCTTTTAGAAACAAAACAGTTTAGTTTGTCATTTTTTGGCGTCGAATTATAAAATTGAAATGAAAATTAAAAAGTTTGATATGTACAGATTTTAAGAAAAGTTGGGAAATAGTTAGATATAAGTCTGAACAATACTTTGGAATGTATTTATTTAAAAATCTAATTCAGGATTTATTTATTAGAATTCTTCTAAAAAATATCGATTTTTGTAATTTTCTTAAAATTTTAAATTACGTTTTACTTTAAACACTTCCGAAAATCGCCCCCTATTTTCTTACTTTCAATAAAATTCAAGCAAAAACTGTGCTAATCAATTTTTTTTAATTTCCTAAAATGTTTTTAAGTTTGGAAAATGTTTGGAAATGAAATTTGGAAATGTTGTAGCTAAAATTTAGAAATGTTGTAGCTTAGGTCCTAAGAAACTTATATTCAAAATTTGAAGCATATCGGCTCGATATTAAAGAAGTTATCCAGTTAGGGCGTTATAGCACAAAATACACAACACACCAATACCAAACCCCAAAAACCACGCACTTTAACACAGTAATGGACGGAAAATCCGATAAAACCACTAGGTGTACTTTATGTAATACCAACTACCGTAATATAATGCAGGAATAGTGTATGACGAATATGAAAATCGCGTGGTAAAGTTTGTATTGAGTTATACTAGGACATAAGTGATAATTTATAAGTGATAATGATAGTGATAATGATAAGTGATAAGGAGTGCTTAGTGATAAGTAATAATGATAGGTGGTGGTAATGATAGTGCTTATGATAAGTGATAAATGATAATCATAAGTTATATTGAGGGATAATTAATAATAATAGTGATAAGTAATAATGATAGTGATAATCATAAGTGATAATGAGTGATAAGCGATAATGAGTGATAAGTGATAAGTAAAAAGTGATAATAATAGTAATAGTTATAGCTATAGGTAATAATGAGGCAAGTGATAAGTGTTAATAATAAGTGATAATGAGATAAGTTATAAGTGATAGTGAAAGTGATAAATGATAAGTGACATTGATTATCATTATCACTTTATCACTATCATTATTATTTATCACTATTACTTACCACATTATCATCTATTATTATCACTTATTACTTATTATCACTTATGATGATCATTATCATTGTCACTTTATCAGTATCATTATCACTTATCACTTATCACTATTACTTATCACTTCTCACATTATCATCTTCATTATCACTTATCACTTATCGTTATCACTATTCACTTATTATTACTTATCATTTATTATCACTTATCATTTATTATCACTTATGATGATCACTATTATTATCACTTATCACTCATTATCACTTATGATTATGGAGATTATGAACTTTTATCGCAAACGGAGATTATGAACTTTTATCACTATACCTGTCTACAATTAATTGGAATCAAATGTTTTCAGCATGCTTGACGGTCAAGAAAAAATTTCAGTAGCTTCTTTGCATTTATTTAAAAAAGCGTTAAATACATAAGTTTTGATTTATTTTTTTAACATTGAATCATGGGTTTTATAGAATTATCACGATTTCAACAAATTATTTTCATTTTTTTATTTTATGTTCTTAGCTTATGTGGTAAAAAAATTTTTTTTTAAGATCTTTAAATATTTTAAAAAAGGAATATTATTATCATTAACTTACTCACTTTCATTTTTTTAAATTAAATAGATCTTATTAATGGCTCAATTTTAGTGCTTATTTTTTTCAAGCCTTTGAGTCATATTCTAGAAAATAACCATGTTTTCGTTTTGGTATTCTGGCGGCCGTAATTGGTTTGCAATTATTGTGTTTTGCTTCTGATATTTTTTTCTAGAATAAACGTTGACTTTGACTTTGATTATCACTCATCACTTATCATAAGCACTATCATTACCACCTATCATTATTACTTATCACTTAGCACTCATTATCACTATCATTATCACTATCATTATCACTTATGTCCAAGTATAACTTAATACGAACTTTACCACACGATTTGCGTTTTCGTCATACACTATTCCTGCATTATATTATAGAGTAATTGGTATTACATAAAGTACACCTCGTGGTTTCACCGGATTTTCCGTCCGTTACTGTGTTAGAGTGCGTGGTTTTTGGTGTTTGGTATTGGTGTGTTGTGCATTTTGTGCTATAACGACGCCCTAACCGGATAACTCCTTTAATGTCGAGCCGATATGCTTCAAATTTTGAATATAAGTTCCTTAGGACCTAAGCTACAACATTTCCAAATTTCAGCCGGATCCGTTTAGTATTAAAAAAACTTTTTTATTTGTGACAGTGCTCCCTTAATAAAAATAAGTTTTACGATTGCAAAAAATTAGATATTTTGTTAAAAAAAAACTACATTACAAATTTTGCAATATTTTCAGTCTGTCCCGGCTCGGCTGGAGCGAAATTTTGTACCCCAGCCTTGTACTCAACAAATTTAAATCTTTCTACCCTGGCCTCGTCCACGGCAAAAATTGTACCCGATTGATCCCTTTTTGTATTATTTATTTTTATAAAAAAATTCTATGTTCTGTGCAAATATAGTCAAAATTTTTAAAGTCATTGTAAACAATTATTTCCAAATTGTTGGATATGTTTTAAAATGGAAAGATAAAAAACACAATATCAGAACAGATAACAAAACAAATTATGTAATACAAAGATCGATTTAATTTTGTAAATCGTGGGTTTGACTATAAAATACGATGGGAAAGGGAGGAGAAAGTTGGCGATAAAGTTTTCATAAACAAAATAACTGCGCAAATTATAATTTTACTTTGAAAAAAATTCACCGCATAACTGCAGTGCTTTAGAATAAAAAAGATCGCGCGCACAAGATTTCACTGCACCCATTGTGCCTACGCTGAAAAACACCAGTCGAGATTTTTTGCATTAAACCAGCTTATCAATACTGGTACTGGTACTGGAACTGAACCAAAATCAGTTCGAGTACCAGTATTTTCTAACTTCCTGATTTTTTTCCAGTACCAGTACCAGTATTTTTTCAAACCGAAATTTTAATACAGTACAGTACCAGTATTTTCGCTTTTTGAATTTTTTAATGCAGTACAGTACCAGTATTGTACTGGAACTAAAATGAGTGGTACTGGAAGGGTTAGAGTACCAGTAC
>JASAMX010021843.1:0-10697 GCA_030248175.1 Microlaimidae sp. YZB2_3
CTACAGCATATGAGTGCCGAAATTACAATATTTTATTTTATAACAATTGCTCACCACAGACGCAACGTAGAACCATGGGGACTAAAAATTCGGAAAATAGACTAAATTTCACCAAGACAGTTTAATTTTTAAACCAATTTATTGCGTAATCATGAAATGCCCATGTTCTAAAAACGAGTAACAAACTTATTTTTTATAAATCACATAATTTCACATGAAAATATCATAACATAACAAATAAAAAGCTCACGACAGTCATCTACATATAATTAGCTCTCATTTGAACTATCAAACGTCGTATTCCGTCCAGGATTACCAAAGATATAGTCCAAAATCAAAAATGCCCAATTTGGAAAAGTGCCGAAATTAAATGCACTACTCTAATATCAAAATAATTTTTGATGAACTATTGTATAAATTATTAGAGAGTTTTAACTTATTAATCAAATCAAAAATTTCAAAATAGTTAAAACTAAATACACCATTAGATTTTAAAGTATTTGACGAGTAAACTTAGTTTAATTTTTACAATTGCTTAATAAGTTCGTGATTATGACTGGTTTTATAAGCAAAACATTAATTACAAACTTGTTTTGCAGTATTTGTTTTAAATTTATTTAAAGAATTTTTTTCTAAATTCCCTTTTTTAATTTTTTTAATTCATTTATTTTTTAACCGTCCATGTGTTGAGTTTCGCATGGCCCCGTGAACACCGCAATGACTTGGTAAAATCGTGAATATCGTAATGAATAATTTTTTTATGACTGAAGAAAAATTTGATTACACAAAGAAAGTTAAATATCCGTAATTATTTTTAAATAGCAATCGTTGTAATTTTGGATTCTCAGTTTAATCTTCGTTCTTTTTTATTAAATTACAAAAAATCGGTTTTTAAAGCTGTTCTAATATTACACAAGGTACGACTGCTTTTAAAAACCAAAGATTAATTTTTTTTGAAATAACTATGTTTTCAAAACTTTATTTTCATGTCCGTGTTAAAAAAACGCGTACCTATTTTTTTAAATTTTAACTGTTTTATTTTTCTCTCAAAAGCAAAAACGGTGTTCCCCGTATTAACCTGAGCAAGATATTTTAGTGTAAAAAGACTTTCTTGGGGTTCTAGAATGCTGATCCTGAACGGTTTAAGAGTTTTTAAAAATTGCATTTAAAATCCTGAATTTGATACGTGTTTTAAAATTTGATTAAAATATAGAGATATGCTGTACAAATAATGTGCCTAATAATAATAAAATTATGTTTTAAATTTACAAACAAAACTGCAAAAATTTGCAAAGTAATTTGGCAGATTTTTTTTTGGCAGATTTTTCAAAGCAAAAAGTGTACAAATTTTTTGTATGAAGTAGTAATACTTTTCGCTTGGAGCCTTTGATGAACTATTAATTTTTTTTAAAACTATTGTTTTTGTACAAAAAATCCGTGCATTGCTGACAAAACTCACACTTTAAGCGTTAAGGGATGCTAATGAAGGGGAGGATTTTGATTTAGCATATAAATGCAAGCATACAAACTCTTAGCTCATTCAAATGATGCTCCAAAAAAACACGTATTTTTACAGTTAAAAGGCCCATAAGGGTTAAATAATAACGAAGGACCAACAGTGTTTGAATATTCTGAAATCAAGAGAACTAACTCGCTTATTGAGCAGTGAAACCACCTGGGTATCTTCTAGGAATGTAGTAATGGGTGTAACTGCGGAACTTCCGAAATTGAGATTTTCCGAAAATCCGACACAGGAACCGAAACCGGAATTTCAAATCTTGCCCGGAACATCCGGAACTGCCTATCACACTGCGAAACTCCTGGAACACTGGAACCAGAACCGGAAGTGAGATTTTCCAAATATCCATGCGTTCATCGCACAGACAGGTTAAATGATTGTGGGGATAAATAAGCTTTAGGGTGGTCGCTTAGATTAGCTTAAAACAAAGGGAGCTTGGTTTGATGATGATTAATTATTGAATCTTATATAATATAAAATAAATTCGATTATGGCACAGTTTAATTTGCCTACAATAATGGATTGCGCCGTGGACATTCAGTATGATTCAGTATTTCTTGTGCGGTTTTCCAAAAAGTGAAGACAAGTTAGAAGTCCAGACCTCAAATCTCACGTGAGATTCAAGGACTGAGGATCATTTTTCTTTCCTAAAGGGCCCTCTACTCCATTTTGACAGATTATAGACACAAAACAAAGTTTTAAAAGTTAAGTAAAAATGCGCACATCAAAATACGTAAAAAATTATATAGAAAATTAACAAATACTTATATTTACTTTATAAATACTTGTTTTTGTAATTGGAATTGCAAAATACTAATAACAACGAATAAAATATATATATAACATCATTTTGTTGTTTAAATACAAATAAAATGACAGTTTGGTTTTTTAAAATAAGCTCAATATTGCACACGTTATGGCTGCTTTTGCGAACAAACGATTTGTTAATTTTCGTAACAGATTTTTTTTAATTTTCAGGTGCGCATTTCAAAAACGCACACCTTTTTTTTCAAAAGCCAGGACATACACAAAGTAATTTATTGATTTTTTGTATTTTTGTGGGTGGAGCCTAGTTAAGAAAAATGATCTACACAGTTATTACAAACGTACTTTTTTGGTATATAAATGTTAAACGACAGATTTTTTGAGATTGCACAGAACAAACAAAAATAATAAGATCTTTATTAAAGAGCATGAAAGACTTGGCAGTAGTATGTTGCAAAAATTATCAACGACGTAACCGGGTAACTATAGTCTATACAAAAATGATGCGGACTGGCGACAAAACTCGAACTTTGAAATGTTATATTTCCATAACGGAGGTTAGAATATGTGCGGGACATATATGTGAGCATAGCTTAGACTCTTGACTATCTTTTGAAAAGGTTAGCAAAAAATGCTCTTCGATGACGTCATCCCTACAGCCGATGCGGTGAAAAAAACCTGATCCCAAAAAAAAACAAAACTTTTTTCTTAGTATGAGCTAACAAACGCCGTTAGAACATGCTGTTAAAACATACTTTTCTGAGTTTTTTTCTGAAAGTTTGAGCGAAATCGGCTTGCTCAAATTTTTTTTATAATGCGTTGAATGTGCGCGGTTTTCGAGAATTTTTGCCACGCTAATACACTGTCCGAATTATTTATTTAGTTTTGCTTCCTGCTCGAAGTGCGTAGGAAATTGATCATATTGTTATAAATTAAATGTCCGCCAATTTTTATTCCTTACTTTTGACCTAAAAATTTGGGGGGTTGACCCTCTGGGGGCTAGGGGGGCTAAACACGAATGCCAAAAATTTTTTTAAAATTTTTTTTCAAAACCATCAAAAATGTAAAATTTATCACATATGACGAATTTTGATATATCATTTGTGCTAAAAAAACCTAATATTAAACTTACAATAAGCTGTCAAAAATGACTAATTTAAAATTTGGAAGCATTTCAAGCCCTATGCTGGCAGCAGCAAACCTAAAACGTAAAAACTTTTCCAAAAAAATAAGCCTTAAAATTTTTTTTCGAATTTTCAGGTTATTTTGTTAGAAAAACATATTTTTAAAGTTAAAATCCTACTACAAAATTGCCAAATATCACAGCTAAAAAATGTGTTTTTTTTGTGTTTTGTTACTTGCAAACATGTTTCCCCGTTTGTCAACACAAAAACATATTTCTAATAACTATGTCTATACACTTTTGCCAATATCCCAATGTAATTTTTTAAAGTAATGCTATTTTTCGTGTAAAAACGTTTGAATCCGCGATCTGGTCTGAATCGCGTCATTTTAATTGCGGAAGAGCCAATAAAAATCATCAATTATGACGTAATAACAAAAATTTGCATGACGTAAGTATTTTGAAATTTTAACGAAAATTTATAGCTGCGTTTTCATGGGGTTATTTGGACCATTTTCTAATATTTTAAATTAAAATAAATTAGAAAACTTTTCAAAAAAAATTAGAAAAATTTTTCGGCATTCATGTTTGGCCTCCCCTAGCCCCCGGCGGCTCAACCCCCCAAAAAAAATTTTAGGTCAAAAGTAAGGAATAAAAATTGGCGGACATTTAATATATAACAATAATGATCAATATCGTACACACTTCGAGCAAAACAAAATAAATAATTCGGACAGTGTATTACAGTGGCAAAAATTCGCGAAAACCGCGCGCATTCAACGCATTATAAAAAAAATTTGAGGGAGCCGATTTGCTCAAACTTTTAGAAAAAAACTCAGAAAAGTCTGTTTTAACAGCAAAGCTAACGGCGTTTCTTATCTTGTACTAATATAAAAGGTTTTTTTTTGAGACCAGGTTTTTTTCACTGCATCGGCTGTAGTGATGACGTCATCAAAAAACATTTTTTCTAACCTTTTCAAAAGATAGCCAAGAGTCTAAGCTATGCTCCCATATATGTCCCGTACATATTCTAACCTCCGTTATGGATATATAACAATTCAAATTTCGAGTTTTGTCGCCAGTCCGCATCATTTTTATATGGACTATACAATTGTCAAAAATTCCAATCAATTTCTACAACAAGAAAAAAAAACAATTTTGATGCTAAAAAAACTGCACTGACTGAACCCTTCTTTCTCTCTTATTAAATGATTCATGGTCTACCTAGTTAGAGAAAAAAATGTTTTTAACAAATAAAGTAACAAATTTACGCCGCTCCTATTATAGCTGGACGTTTTTGACCTCTTTAATATAAAAATGGTAAAATCAAGTATTTATTTGTGGAACACAACCAAAATGTCTGGGGTGGGTCAACCCAAAGATGCAATCGACAACCTGTTCATCTATGATCCCCACCCCAACCCACAATCTTTATTTCTACAATGCATAACTCTAACAAAATTAATTTTTAATTAATGAAAATTTTCATAAAAAACAAGTCCCAATTTTTGTTTTTATGGTTTTTACCTCTAAATTTCAAGAGATAGTGGGAAGTTGCGCATAACAATAACTTAGCAAACAATAGACATAATTATGTACTTCCCGGAAACAACAAGCATCATTATACTACTGCATACGTTTTTGAACTTAACAAAAACGTACAAACACTAATAAAACTATTGTACTTAATGCACAAACGCAGTACTAACTGAAAAATAATAATTCCTTTGAAACTATTATAATGCTAGCATTAAATGCCCAACATATGAACATTTTTTGACAAAAAAACAATGTCCTTTTGTTGAAAAACATCAATTAGCTCGACAAGTAATATAATACCCAGCCCCATTTATATATAGGAAAGTTGGTCTGGATGGGGGGGGGGGGGGTGCTAAAGTTAGACGCTAATTTAGAGGGGGGAGGTTAAAATACAAAAAGCGCATTCCTAATAGAAATGTTCTCCCCTTCTGGTCATTTAAAACTGAAGGAGCTACTGAGCTCCGCCTTTTACTCGAGCAATTAAAAGCTTATTTAAGCTTAAAACATACTTTGAATTATTCTATTAATACTAAAATAAAACGCTCATTTTAACATGTTAAACGTCATTCAATTTAAAGAATGTTTATTTTTAAATTTTCCAAAATTGATGCGGCGTAACAACTTCAACCCTTCTCTCGCAATTGCTTATTTCCTGCTGAACCACTCTTCCAAATAATGGACCCCTATTGAAAAAAGGATAGTACAATTACAACAAATATAATATACATAAAAATTTAGAATTCCTGTATAAAAACAGTGTCAGCCTAAGCCATTGTAATGACATAGTTTTAAACGGCACCTCCATTGTAATAATATACTTTCCTTTTTATTTCATAAAAATTAAAAGAGACTATTTAAAAAGTATGCCATAATATTAGCATAGTTTTAGAAGGTGGGTACCCCCATTTTAATGACATACTTTCGACTCTCTTTTACGCAAATTAAATGAAGGGCTGTTTTAAAAGTATGTATATGCCAATGCCATTTTTTATACAGGAACAGGATTTACATATTTTTTTTAATGTTTTATATTTAATTTTGATCATTTTGATTGCTGTTAACTTAACAAGTTTTTTTAGTTAGTAACAAACTTTAGTTTATGTTAGGTTGTTTTTTAATCTAAAAGACTCATTGCTATAACGTATAAAAGTTCTAATTGCTTGCTCAGTTAAATGGAATTTCATTAGAAATAAACAAGAAACCCTATACTATTTTAATTTCCAAAAACAGTATTTCTTCAACAAACTTGATTTTTAGCAATTAGTAACCAATATTTTTGTAATACATTTATAATTCTGTGAAATGAAAACAAGTAAACAAACCTTCTAATGTATATTGCTACAATTGAATTATATTATAAATTAAGTTAACAAAATAAAATATTACTTCACTATTACAGCAGAGTAATCAGGTATGTATGTATGCAATGCTATCTATTAAGCTAAAATAAAATTACAAATTAGGTTTGTGCTAAAAACACTTTTTTTGAATCAATAATAGAGAAACATAAAGGTCCGTTTTGGTAAACGGCGAATTCTCAACTATTATTTACCTTATAAGCAAAAAAAAACTGCTTTAATTTGGAGATATAAATTTAATTCGAATTGCTCAATTAAAAAAATATATGAGTCAAAGTCAATCTAAAGTTTTATTGGGATTAAAAAATATACTATATCCTTATTATTGGGATATATTGAGGCACATAAAATGTTCAGTTGAATTTGGAGAAATGGAAGATTGCCGATAACACAAAAAAATAAAAATAAGTTATTAGAGAAAGTTTTCATTAAATTTTTTTTAAGTGGCAAGCTATTAATAGCAAAAAAAATATTAGAACAGTTTAATATGCCACAATAAAATAACAAAGTATACAATATAATAACAGACCCGTACATGGTCTAGAATAGCCGCCTCCCCCCAGAATATTAGTGGCTGCCCCCCCGCCGAAAATCGAAAAAGCAACAAAAATTATGGTGGAAATTTTAACCTATTATGACGCCATTTTCGCAGTTTTTTTGGCTATTTTTAATGCATTTTAAAATATTTAAAGCTATTTTTACTGAAATTTTGCTCCTTTTGTTTTTTTCTCTCTTTTTTTTTCTCCCCTGAAACGGGGGGAGCACCCCCCGTTTCAGAAAACTGCCCCCCCCCATTTTGGAATTACCAATAAAACCGGGGGGAGGCAGTGCACATGTTTGATAATAAGCATTATAAATTAAACACAGAATATGACATTCTATACTGAGAGCGGATTTTTTTGTTGAAAACAGTTTTACAATTTTAAACTTTTTTGCTTTACTATTATATTGATTAGAAGTTTCTCCCCCTTGAATAAATCCAGAGCCTGATCCTAACTAATGCTTTAAAGCAGTCAGACCTATCCATTGATTGGTGGGCAGAACGTTATACCCCCTTAAATCTGATAACTGCCGACACCACTAAAATATGGGAATAATCCGGAAACCCTCCTAAAATAGGGGGGGGGGTCCTAGTCCTACTACTAAAAACAATAAAAATGGGGGTATTTGGGGTATACCCCAAAAAAATTTTGGGACACCCCCTTCAAATTTTTGGTCGGGTATACCCTTCAAATATGGGAGGCTGCCCATCCATGGAAAAGCCGACGCCCCTTTCCCTTCGGCTTCCAAGGCTAATTTCCTGTAAAACAAAATACGTATAAAATATATGCTAGATTAAAAACCAGTATACAGTGTCATATTCTTGACTTAAGTCTTAACAATCTTAAAATATAAACTGAATATAAAACAACAATGTGCCAAATACAAAGCCACTTTCATGACTTTTGCAACAAGCTGCAAAAACTCATATTGAGTTGCAATGCTCTTGAATTGACATTTAAAATCTTATACAATCAACAATTTATTTTTCCTGTTTTTAATCAGTAAAATTAGATTGTTTTATTAGATAGCTATTCAATAAAATTAGAGTTTTTTTGATGATAAAAACATTAAGAATCATATGTAATTATATAGTGTAATTATACTTCTCGTTTTTTATAATAATAAATTGGTTTTTATTTAGACCAAAATGCTTTTTTATAAGATATCAGTTGATGTATGCAGTTAATTATTTTTAATTAACAAAATTAAACTGTTAAAACTATAAAACACAATTTTTAAGTTTTATAAATTCAATAAATTATAAACTAAAAAGGTAACAAATATTTTACGTACTGTAGCAGTAAAACCAGAAAAATATTGCACCTAAAATATCAATATTTTTATCCCCACAATTGTTCGAAACAATTTCAAAAATGTTTGTTTAATTATATTATAAGTGCTTCTAAACTTTATAAAATTTGAAGCTTAAAAAAGATTATTGTGAGTGATTTGGATTTTTTTCTTACAATATCAAACAAAATCAGAAAACTTCAAATTACAACTGTTGGGCTTTATGATACAATATTGACCAATAATTTTTAAAAGATGGGTGATTGTGGATATCCAAAATGAATCAAATCATAAATTATAAAATTGAATAGTGGATAGATTTAAATAAAACCACCTTTCGAAAAGGAAGCTAAAATAACCAAAAAACTTTAGGTTTAAATAAATGAATGCAGCTGCATAAATATAACCAACCACTTGCTGTAAAAATAAATCAGAAATTGGTTAAAAACGTATGGTCATCATAGATGAGAAAGAGGGGGGGGGACAGGGTGGGGTCCATCTCCCTAGCCTCGAAATTTTGGGACCCCCCCCCCTAGACGAAAATCCAGAGGGGCCCCCATCCCCCCAAATTTCCAAATTTTTTACCCCTCCTGACCCCCTCTAGAATTTGAAATCTGACCCCCTCCCCTCCCCTGGATGTTGATGTTTTGAGAAGTTGTGTAAATATATATTATATCATATATGTTTAAAATATTTTAAAATTAAAATAAAAGTACCGGTAAATCAATAAATATTTGCTTATACAAATTCATGCAGGCATTTCTGCAATGGGCTTACTGGAGACAAAAGACGATTATTCACAGTGAATTTCCAGAAAGGCGGATGATTCCTGCTTCCCCACTGATTGTTTAAAAAGGGACGTTAACTAATAGAAAAAAGAAAAAAATGGGGTGGATCGTGGATTAGGTGGATGGGTTGTTGGTATCCGTCCAAGCCCTGGAGTCCGAGTTTTCTTTTATCACAGAGTTTCTGAAGAAGTCCTTGGAATAGCAGAAGAGGTTGCGGACAGAGCTGGCCTTGCAGACGGCGGCCCCTCCTCCTGCCGCCCCACCCTGGGGCCGACTGGGGATTGGAGTACTATTTCTTCTTAGCTCTGCCTCCTCTAAACTACTGCAGCTGCTCCCCAATAGAGGCTTGACAGTCCGATTGGGCGGGGCCTGCACCCCCACCCCTGAGTCCAAATCCAATGGCCAAGGCCAAGGAGGTGGAGAGAGTTCCGTCCTTTGAAGACTAGACGATGGAAGACAGTTCTGCCTGGGGAGTTCTCGTCCCACGCTCCCCACCAAGAGCCCATCCGACCTTTGTAGAGGGATGGGTCTGGCTCTCCTTTCTTCTGCCGAGTTCTTGGACTCAAGCCCACTGCCAGACGGAGAGGAGTTTTCCAACACAGTCCTCCTTTCTAGAGACTCCGGCCGTCTTGGATGGATCTGCTGCTGTCTTTGGTGATAGTGCCAAGCTGTGGATGAACCCATCACCACAGCAGGAGAACGGTAGAGTTCTTCGCCATCAGGCAAGTGTATGGTAGCAGGGAGATCAATCGAGTCCAGTTTACAGTTCTTAGCTTTACCTTTGTAAGGAGCAGCACAGTTCTCTTCGCCACAACACACCGCTTTTACATTCTAAAGTGTAAGAAACTTTGGTAACGGAAGTATAAGAATTAGATTAGATTATATAAAAATTAATCAATAAACAAACGTAACCAAATAACCACAACCTGTGCACTTGACACTGATTAAGGTTAATCGAGGTAAACCGGAGGGGGTTAATCGAAAAAAAGGGGGTGGCGTTCAAAAAACGGGGATACAGGTGCGGGAGGCAATTTCTTTTAAACCACGAATGTGCAAAAAAAAAGAAAAAATCTGGGGCATGCATGATCATAGATGAACAAGGGGGGGTAGGGTGGGGTCCACCCCCCCCCTAGCCTCGAAATTTTGGGGGCCCCCATAGGTGAGAACGGTCGGGGAAGCTAGGGGGGGGGTGGTTACCCGGGGTAAATAGAATTTTGAATTCTAGGAGGGGGGTCCCAGGGGGGTCCGGAACCCCCCTAGCTTTTTAGGGAGAAGGTCGACCCAGGGTGCGAAATTTTGAAATCTAGAGACGGTCAGGTGGGGTCCGCTGTCCAAAGCAAAACAGTTTTAAGCCATAATAACTTTAATAATTGTTCTTTTTATAGGATAATACTACATTTTATTGAAGAAAAAGCGATATTCTGGTATAAAAAGGGTGTTAAAGCATGAATATGTGATGAGAATTCACGTTTTTGGAAGAAAATTTAGTATAAAAAAATCACCTAAAAATTTCCCGAGGGGGAGGGGGGTCAGGGATAAAAAATTCGGAAATTTGGGAGGAAGGGGGGGCCCCTAGATTTTCGTCTAGGGGGGGGGTCCCAAAATTTCGAGGCTAGGGGGGGTAGACCCCATTCTACCCCCCATTTCTCACCTATGGCCCCTCCCCCTAGAAAAAAATCCAGGCCCCTCCCCCTCCCCACAAATTTTCAAATTTTTTACCCCTGACCCCCCTCTAGATTTTGAAATCTGACCCCCCCTCTCCTCTCGAGAAA
>JASAMX010021845.1:0-18122 GCA_030248175.1 Microlaimidae sp. YZB2_3
TTTTTTAAATTGGTTTTACTGGTGAAATATGACTAATCACAAATCTATGATCATTTGAAGAACTGCACCTTTAAATCGTTTAGCAACTGATCTAAAAAAATTTCCAATATTTCAGCGAATATTTTAAAATTATCAGAAAATTTTACATATTTTATGATATGCTCGTGTTCCTAGCTTTCTCCAAATCTCTTTACCAGTTTTACGCAAATTAAACTATTAAATCTGCATCCAATCAAATTAAAAAAATAAGATTTTGAAAACAAAATTTAAAATATTATGACAATTTTATGCTTAAAACATGTTTTTTTTTAATTTTAAAATAAATAATTTATTGAGTTTACTAAAATAAAACATTAATTTGTGTATTTTTTGTATTATTGCTTAAGCCTAAACCAGCGTTTAATTTGCTATGTATGTGATTTTTCTTTAAAAAAACTTTATTATTGCATATTTTTATAAATATTTTTTTGTTAAAAAAGGTTTTTTGCTCGAAGTTATTTAAACTTGTATTTAATTTCGGTCAATATGGTAAATTATTTTGTTACATACAAAAAATTTGCCTAAAAAAGTATCGCGTTTTGTTTATTTATTTTTTACATGCAATCGATTAAAAAAATTGTTGTGTTCCTAGCTTTCCAAAAATCTAGTTTTAAACACATCAAAAAAATTGAGATTATTTTGAAAAACCAATAAAATAATAATATAATTGAGAACGTGGTTATTTTTTCTAATTGGTTTTTTAATTTTGGTCAAATATTGTATATTATTTTGTTAGGTACAGAAAATTTGCCTAAAAAGTAGCGCGTTTTGTTTATTAATTTTTTACGCGCAATCGATTAAAAAATCCTCGTGTTCTTAGCTTTCTAAAAATCTAGTTTTGAACACGCCAAAAAAAAAAGATTATTTTGGAAAACCAATAAAATAGTAATATAATTGAGAACGTGGTTAGTTTTTTTAAATCGGTTTTTTAACTTCAGTCAAATATTGTAAATTATTATTTTGTTACGTACAGAAAATTTGCCTAAAAAAGTATCGCGTTTTGATTACTCATTTTTAGATTTACCCCTTTTATTAATGATGAACAGAATAAAAAATTGAAATTTATTTGAACAGTTTTTAAACAATTCCCTCTGGCTTAAAAAATTTGCACAGAAAAAAAATCGAAATTTATTTGCACGATTTTTAAAGATTTTCCCCCTGCTTTTTAATAATGTATAGTTCACAAAAGGAAAAAAAATCTAAATTTATTTGAACAATTTTAATTCTCTCCTTTAATAATTAAAAAAAAATCCAAATTTGTGTTAACGATTTTTAAAGATTTCCCTTTTATTAATTGAACAAAAATACATCCCCTTTATTAATGGAACAGAATAGAAAAAAATCGAAATTATAAAAAATCGAAATAAAAAAAAATCTAAACTAACAAAAAAAAAAAATAAACAAAAAACCCACTAATAATGACAAAAAAAAATGAAATATGAAGATTTAAAGATTATAGGCTTAAAAAAATATTCGAAATTATTAACGATTTAAAAATTTTCCTCTTTTATTAATGGTGAACAAGAAGGAAAAAAATTGAAATTTATTTGAACAGTTTTTAAGAACCATTCCCTCTTATTCATACTTTTGCACAAAAAAAAAAAAAATCGAAATATTTTAACAATAAATCCCCCCAAAACACCACAAAAAAAAAAAAAAAAAATTTATTTTAACGATTTTTAAAGATCCCCCTTTTATTAACGGTGAACAGAATAAAAAAATTCAAATTTATTTGAACAGTTTTTAAGGAATTCTCCCCTGGCTTAATAATGTTGGACAGAAAAAAAATCGAAATTTACTTAAACGATTTTTAAAGATTTACCCCTTTTATTAATGGTGAACAGAATAAAAAAAATTGAAATTTATTTGAAGAGTTTTTAAACAATTCCCTCTGGCTTAATAAATAATTTTGCACAGAAAAAAATCCAAATTTATTTGAACGATTTTTGAAGATTTTTCCCCTGCTTTTTAATAATGTATAGTTCACAAAAGGAAAAAAATCGAAATTTATTTGAAAAAATCGAAAGTTGTTTTAACGATTTTTAAAGATTTCCCCCTTTTATTAATGGTGAACAGAATAAAAAAATCGAAATTTATTTATTTTGAAATTAAAATTCGAAATTTATAGTTTGGATTTGAAAAGAATTTTAAAAATAAGATAAGAATATGATAATATTAAAAACAAATATTTTCAAAAATGTTAAAGGAATTTTAAAAATATAAAAACATATTTTTAAAATTTCTTTATAAATAAACACGTTTAGTATTAGAAATAACAAATAATAAACACGCTTACGGACGCTACCAACGGAGAAAGGTAATAAGCGACGCTACCAACGCTGTTTAAGCAGACAGCTGTGGGAAAAAACCTGTTTGTCGTTTTGCAGACGTAGCGGGCACTGGCTATATACATACGCGCCGGCTAAGGTCACTCAATTTTGCTCTCGCGCATTCTCGCGCATTCTTGTTTCCGCAATCTAAAAGCTCTCGCCAGCTAAAACCTTTTAGGCCGTCGCGTGCGCGAATGGGCTTTAAAGTCGATGGGGAGTGAGCTGGGTTATTCAAAGACCCTAAATGGGATCGCCCTTCCTTCCGAATTTCCCTCCGCGACGTCCGGTTTTTTTAACGGAAATAACCCTTTTTTAATAATGAATTTGGAGGGTGGAAATTTCGCTCAAATTTTTCGCAGGGATAGGAGGAGTGCGAAAAGTTTTAACGTGAAGAAGAATTATGAGCGAAAAGTTATAAAAAATCCTTCTCAAAGAAAAAAATTAAAAATGCCAAGGACGCAAAAAAATTAAAAATGCCAAGGACGGACAACAGGACGCCTCCCAAATTAAAAACGCATTGCGCAATTATAAGGTAGATATTATTGGAAACCTATAAGGTTTATTTTAACACCAAACGGGTAGGGTAGTGCATTTAATTTCAGCACTTTTTTGTTTTTCCAATGTAACTTTTCACTGTATGGCCCGATTTTCATGTTTGATAACTCATTTTGAAGCTTTCACAATACTGCGTTGCATCACAAAAGTTTCACTGTCCAAAAGTAGTTTTTTACTTAATTAAATCAGTTTTTAAAAAAATGGAAAATTGCCAAAATTAAATGTGTGCATTTAATTTTGGCACTTTACAAACAATCAGTTGTTTCTCAGTCAAAAAATCATAATTTTCAAAAACTTGAAAACCTATCATTATCTCCCAAAAATTTTTTGGGGGGTATACCTCAAATACCACATTTTTAGCGTTTTTAGTAGTGGGACTCCCTAAATTTTATAGGAGTGTCCATAGTACCCCCAAATTTTAAGGCTGTGTCAGCTATAATCAGGAATTTTTGGGGGATATATAACCCCCAATGGCCCAACCCCCCTGCCCACCTATGGGTATACCTGAAATACCATATTTTTAGCGTTTTTTGTACTTGGATCCCCCAAATTTTAGGGGGGTGTCCAGGGTACCCCCAAATCAGTGGCGTGCCCAGGATTTCATTTCGGGGGGGGCGGTCTGGGGGGGGTAAATACTAACCCTGAAGGGGGGTCTGGGGGGGGTAAATACTAACCCGGCTGGGGGGCGGTAGCCCCCCAGATACGGGGGATCTGGGGGGCGAGAGCCCCCCAGCGGGGTCAAGGGGCAGAGCCCCTTGTCAGGGGGGTCCGGGGGGCAGAATGCCCCCTGGGGGAGAAAATTTTGAATTTAAGGTGCTAAAATACAATATAAATTTTAATTCCAAATGATACTTATTACAAATTTTAAGGTTTTTTTATATCTATACATTTAAAACATGTGTTTAAACGTTAATAAAGGGATAATAAGGGTTTATAGTAGTTTTATTAAACATGTATGCCTTAACTGCTGAACGGGATAATCGATTTGAAATTGAAAAACTAAGATAAATTGTCAATTTAAACTACCCGCGTAGCGGGAAAATTTTGGATTTTTGACTATTAATATGCTTTTGGAAGGCATCAGGAAAGTTTCTGTATTGCTATAAAAGAAAAAAATTTTTCTCTCCCAAAATTTAAAAAACGTAAGGGTCCCCCCTTAGGAAAAAATCCGGCTTCGCCGGATTTCGGGGGGGGCGGCCGCCCCCCCCCGTCCCCCCCTGGGCACGCCACTGCCCCAAATTTCAGGGGAGTGTCGGCTGTATTATTTTTCAATTTTGAAGGAAAAATTTTTTAGTCAAAATGGGCAAAAAGTTTTTTTAACAGTTTACTACAATGACTGACTTAAAAAAACCATTAAGGATGTTCATTTTCACTGTAAACATTTAAATAAAAAAAGTTTTAAAGTAGTTTTTTGTTTTATTTTGACTCAATTATAGCTGTTAGTATTATTACAGCAATTTATAATTGTTATTAAGGATCTACCTATCTAACAAAATTTTTTTAATGAATATATAGGTATTATTGTCAAATAGTGAAACAGTTTTAATATTGTGAAACACTCAGACCTGTGCACGGTCTGGAAATGCCCCCCATTTTATTGGAGGATTTCCCCTCCCCCCACCAAAAAATGAAAAAGTACCCTAAAATTATGACGCCATTTTTGACCTATGATGACGCCATAATCACAATTTTTTTGCAGTTTTTAGCCTATTTCAATGTATTTTAAGCCATTTTAGACCTATTTTTTCCTTATTTTTGCTTTTTTATCCCTTTTTTCTCTTTTCCCTTCTTTTTTCTCTTTTTTTCTCCTTTTTTCTTTTTTTTCTTTCCCCCCTGCTTGCCCTCCCCTTTTATTGCCCCCCATTTTATTGCCCCCCTGTTAAAAAAGTTGCCCCCCTTGTGCCCCCCTGTTTTGGAAATGCCCCCCCTTGTTTAAACCCTGTGGGGGGTTTAAACGAAATCCAAGTATATGACATTAATTAAAAGTTTATCTTTTAGTTTAAATTAAATTAAATCCACTCATTAAATGTTTCCAACAGCTGTGTTATTTTGGAACTTTTTGCTTTAAAACCATTGACACTGACATTGACATTGAAACCTTGACAAAATGATAGGAAAAAGACAAGTAGTTCTTCTTTAACAAGCTGTTCCATTAATTTACAAGAAAAAGATGTAAGTGAAATTGGATGATAATTTTCTTTTAGGCTTTTGGTGCCTTTTTTAAACAGTAAGCTTAATAAAGCTATTTTCCAATCAATGGTAATTCTCCAAAATCAAAAGACATCTGAAAGTTTATTGCCAAAAGTTCAGCAATAACTTTAGCCAAGCGTTTTAAAAATTAAGCTGGAAAACTGTCAAGTGTTCTAGACAATTTGTTTGGGAGCTTTTTAAGAGCTTTTTTTGTGGTAAATACCATGTTGTCCAACTTCCCTATATTTGGTGGATTAAAATTTGGTAAGGTGCCATCATCATCAGTAAAAACAGAAGCAAAGTAATTTCCAAGTAGTTCAACTTTTTCACACTCTTCAGTTACAAAAGTCCCATCATCCTTTTTAATTGGTGGGATAGTTTGTTTTGTTTTAATTTTACTATTAACAAATTTATGAAAATTGTTTAAACTCTCTGAATTTAGAATTTTTTTTCTCTAAAGTAGTGTTAAAAACTCTAGCTTTATTTTTGTATACTTGCAAATTTTTTTGTACTCTGATCTTGATTTTTCATCAATATTACGCTTATGCCAAAGTTTTTATTTTTGATTTCATAGTTTTTTTTAATATGTATTGGATATTGTATAATTTTTTTGTGATTTGAATAATAATTTTTTCCAGGGACATGTCCAAGCATTTTCCACTTTGCCACTGCCACATTCCTCAAATAAAATCTTTCAGTTGATTGTAGATAAGTACAAACAAACTTAGCATATCATAATCTGTTTTTAAAAAATCAGGTATATAATTTTGAATCTTATTCTTAGGATTGTCAAAAATTTTAAGATTAATTTCACAGACCTGTGCACGGTCTGAAAATGCCCCCCCCCCGTTTTATTGGAGGATTTGCCCCCCCCCCCTTTTATTGACCCCCTCCCAAAAAATGAAAAAGTACCCTAAAAATATGACGCCATTTTTAACCTATGATGACGCCATCATCGCGAATTTTTTGCAGTTTTTAGCCTATTTCAATGTATTTTAAGCCATTTTAGACCTATTTTTACCTTATTTCCGCTTTTTTTGTCCCTTTTTTCCCTTTTCCCTTCTTTTTTTTCTCTTTTTTTCCCTTTTTTTCTCTTTTTTTTCTTTCCCCCCTGCTTGCCCCCCCGTTTTATTGCCCCCCCCATTTCAAAAAAGTTGCCCCCCCATTTTGGAATTGCCCCCCCCCGTTTTAACCCCGAGGGGGGGGGGAGCAGTGCACATGTCTGCCCCCCTAGCCGTCGGAGGTTGGTGACCTATGATCAGGAAAGTTTCTGTATTAATAATAAAGAAAAAAAATTTTTCTCTTCCAAAATTTAAAAACGTAAGAGTAATTTCCCCCCTTATCAAAAATCTGGCTTTGCCTGATTTTGGAGGGGGCGGCTGCCCCCCCCCTGCCCCCCCTGGGCATGCCACTGATTTAAACTATCAAACGTCGTATTCCATCCAGGATTACCAAAGATATAGTCCTAAACAAAATTAAAAAAGCCCAATTTGGAAAAGTGCCAAAATTAAATGCACTACCCTACCCTAAATTAGACTCTAAAGGTCAGTTTACACTGGAATGGTATCTAATAACTTGTTCAAAACAGAGTAAAAAAAATGGCATCTGATAGTTGAGTTGTGGAATTCTACTACTCTCCACTGCCAACAAGCCAAAAATATATATTTTTTTAATTTTCTGTTGATTTTTGCTAAAATTAATGCTTTTTTGATTTTTACAAATTGTTTTAAGTTTTCAATTGTTTTCAGTAAAACAATTTTTTGAAGTATTTTGTGAAATAATTTTTTTGAATTTAGTTGATTATGTCAAAGCCAATTGTTTAAAAAATACAAGATATTTTAAAAATTATGTATTGGGTTGGGCTCAAAATGGAAGAACATTAGGAAAGTTTAAAATTACAATCTCTGTTGTAACTTGAAGATCAATTTGACTTAGGGTAGTGCATTTAATTTTGTCACTTGTACAAATTGGGCATTTTTGATTTTGGACTATATCTTTGGTAATCCTGGACGGAATACGACGTTTAATAGCTTAAATGAGAGCTAATTAAATGTAGATGACTTTTATGAGCTTTTTATTTGTTATGTTATGATATTGCTATTGCTGTAGGTAAAAACGGGTTGAATTGAAAAAAAAAAAAGAAGATTGGAAAAAAAAAAGACAGAAAAAAACAAGAAATAAAAAAAAAAAAAAAAAACAAAAAACCAAAAAAAAAACCCAACACCAACCCCAAAAAAACACACAACCCCCCACCAACAGACTGATTATTATAGCTGCATTATAACATACTGATGAGCTCAAATAATAAGATAGGTCATTAATATTTCTTATTTTAATAATTTTTTTCTGTTTTGCTCAGTTATATTATTTTTTTTAACTTTTAATTCTTATTCGCTTTCGTAGGAAAGCACACTTTTACATAAAACTTTATAATAAAGAGTGTCTATGCTGGGAGCGAAACACTTTTTATGCTTCTCAGTCTAAAACTTATTATTTTACCAAGCATTATTTTATTCAAAAATTAATTATTTTCTAGACAATAGGGGCATGGTAATTATTTCTTTATTTTTTATTTTAGTTACTTATCATTGTTTTTAATTTTGCAAGCCTTTTGTTGTGTTTTTTTTTATTTTGTACCAAGATTAACAGCTTCGTATATTTTCTTTTTTATTATATTTTTGCTTGTTTCTATTACTGTGAAACAATGCTTTATTAATGTCCAGCTGTAGGGTATCCCAGATGGCGAGGTTGGTGTCTTCGATACTGGGGAACCTTTTCCAAAAAATTAATACAAGACCCTGCTCAGTTTTGATTTAATTGAGTTATGTCCAGAATGAAACGTTAAAAAACCGGGTAAAACCGCGACACTTACTGTGAACCAATACTTTATTGCTCGGCTGAATAGTGTTCCAGATGGCGAGATTGGTGTCCACGGTATTGAAAAATCTCATTCAAAAAAAAAATCAAGACAAGACACTAATTGATATCTATTTAATTGACTTATGTCCAGATTGAAACGTTAAAAATCTGGGTAAAACCGCTAGACTTACTGTGAACCAGGGCCTTATTGTCCGGCTGTAGGGTGTCCCAGATGGCGAGATTGCTGTCCACGGTATTGAAAAATCTCATTCAAAAAAAAATCAAGACAAGACACTAATTGATATCTATTTAATTTGACTTATGTCCAGACTGAAACGTTAAAAATCTGGGTAAAACCGCTAGACTTACTGTGAACCAGGGCCTTATTGTCCGGCTGTAGGGTGTCCCAGATGGCGAGGTTGGTGTCCCCGGTGCTGTGACCGGCGGTGGCCAGGAGAGTGCTGGACCCGCCAACGAATACGAAATCCGCAGCCGACTTCGTGCAGCACTTTACATTCTGAAACATCAAATCGACGGTATTATTATAATGAAGAGCTAATTTGTGGTTCTGTGTTTTTAACTCGAAATATCACTGAAATTAAAGGTATGACTCTGTTTAAAAGCAGCACTTTATTATATTATAAAACATCAAGCGGACGGAATATTTTTGTTATCATTGGAAGCAAAAATTTTTCCTCGGGCTCAGGTTTTTAGTCACGCAAATTGAATGTATGATTTTTTTAAAGAATTTTACTACAAACTGAAATATTTGTTAACAATAAAAATAAAACCATCATGATTATATTAAGTTTTTCAGTGAATCGCTTTGATAATTTTTAATAATCTTCAACAAGCTATTTATTTTTGTATAATAAATTTAAATCATACCTTCTAAAATCGAAATTTAAAATATTTAGACACCCTAAAATTTATATTTTTAAACCCCTAACCTATTCTTTCTAAAATTTGGGTTAACTCTTTGGAATTTTTTAGTCCAAAAACCGCTGCAAATCCGCAGAAGGGATTCTGCGCCACCGCTGCTCAGTATTAAACTTCTCGTCAATTGCCGACCGGACGCGAAGTTTAACGCTGAGCAGCACTGACGCGGAATACGCGGTTTTGAAGCGGAATGGAATGGAAATGCTTCTGCCATATCTTTAGGATCTATTATATATGTTCAGGTATATATAATTGCCAGTGACAGTTATTATTTTCGTTGTTATATTTAATACCAGTGATTTGACTTGACATTGAACATTTATAAATATTGGTAAAACAACCAACCATGTAATATTAAAAAACACAAAATAGAGGTGCAGACTAAGATTAAAAAATAGGCAAAATAAAGTTTTAGATAGCGAGTGTGACACAGATCCCAAAGGGTTAATGACTGTCTTCCTATAGTTTTTGGATGTTCGTACTAAATTTACTTCAGAAATTTGTATGCAGCAAACGCATTTACTGTATAGTGCAAAACATTTTTTCAAATCGGCTTAAACAAAGAGTTTTTTATAAGGTTTATCTACAGTCTTACAAAAAACGGTTTCTTCAAATTCATTCCTGAGCTGACTTGCCACATACAAATACATCCGTCTCCATCTGTCACGCCAAACTAAAAGAAAAAAAGTAAATCATAAATCGTCGTTACTATGGCCAAAATAAGGCAGAGTTCGTATAAAATATCTGTGTCTGTGACTCATTCTAAAATTAAAACAGAACTCTATTAACTACAGAATGAGTCACAGTCACGTGTATATTATGATGACAGTGGCTCATTTTGCCGTAGTAACGACGAAATAATCTGATATAAATTCAATTTGTTCCCAAAAAATTTGAATTTGATTACATATTACAATAAACCTCCTTAACTTCCTATCTCCTATCCTGTTAAGCCCTTTTGAAAATATAATTAAAACGTAAAGTCCTAGTGCGATACATTTACAAAAACCACATACTTTATTGCCGTGGGAGCTAAAGTGCACCCGCGTGACTTTCGCGTACTGGCCTGCGGACCGCGGTGTGTATAACGGCTGCGCCACGCCCCATTCCCACAGACGAACAGAACCGTCCGAAGCACCGCTCACGTCTAAATAGTAGCGAATACGAAATATTAGTGATGGGCAGTTCCGGGTTCCGGTCGAAATTCGGAGTTCCGGTTCCGGTCTTCCGGGGGTGTCGCAGTTTAATAGGCAGTTCCGATTCCAGCAAAATTTGGAATCCCGGTTCCGGTTCCTGTTCCGGATTTTTGAAAAATCTCAATTCCGGTTCCGGTGTTCCGGGGGTACGGAAGTTTTGCTCATCACTACAACATACATAATAAAAACAAAACGATAAAAACAAAAACAATATAAAAATATAAATGCCAAAAATCGTGTTAGTACGACTTTTACCCCTTTTCTCTAATTCCTAACGCAATTCTTTTGGGTCGAATATTCTGCAACCATAACTTTGGCGCTAAACCATTATTACGTTAGTTTTTTTAAAATTATTTTCGATGCAATTTTCAAATCATAAAACTAGAAAACGTCATTCTTACAGTACGGTAAATGCGGATGTCCTTCCATTCGTCTAATTCCCGTTACTTGTCTCTTGCATAGCTAAAACAAAAGAAAAAAATTACGCTGAAAACGAAATTTATAGGAACGCTTTTTTTACCCGGCGTCGTTTATCGTCGTTACTACGGTAAAATGACCCACAGTTCGTATAAAATGTGTACCTGTGATGTGACTGATTATAAATTTTAAACAGGGCCCTATAAACTACAGAATGAGTCACAGTCACGTGTATTTTGTAATGACAGTGACTCGTTTTGCCCTAGTAACGTTATGCAGTATTTATATTTAGTCGGTTACTTTTATTAAACATTTTTGTTAAAAATAAAGTTTTTCAAAAAGGTCTTTACAATAAATTCATTTCTACATTTTTTATAGCTAGGTACTAGTATTATTAATTATATACCAAAAATGGCTTCCATTGTTATGTTGTTTTACTTATAATTTTGTGGAATTTTACGTTTTATTAATATCAACTACTAAATATTTTCGTTTATTGCTATGCGCATATATATAAGGCGTTAATTTATTATGACAAGGATTACATAAAAATTCAACATTGTTAATCAGACCTGTGCACGGTTTGAAAATGCCCCCTGCTTTATTGGAGGATTTGCGCCCCCCCCCCGTTTTATTGCCTTCCCCCCCGCGAAAAAATGAAAAAGTACCCAAAAATTTTGACGCCATTTTTTACCTATTATGACGCCATTATTGCGAAATTTTTGCAGTTTTTAGCCAATTTCAATGCAATTTAAGCTATTTTAGACCTATTTTTACCTTATTTTCGCTTTTTTTTGTCCATTTTTTCCTTTTCCTTTTTTTTTCTCTTTTTTTTTCTTTCCCCCTGCTTGCCCCCCCGTTTCAAAAAAGTTGCCCCCCCCGTTTTGGAGTTGTCCCCCATTATAACCCCAGGGGGCAGTGCACAGGTCTGATAACCTATTTGAACATAATTTAAGAAACTGGTAAAATAAATTGTAATCTTTCATAGCAAAAACATTAATTTTTTTAAAAGATAATACTTGTTTTCACCGTTTTTATACAGAAAGCTCGTTCTCACGAGGGTTTTGTCCTAAACAATTGATGCTACCTGTGTCAGAATTGTGATGCGGGGGCAATTGCCACCTCGTGGTGGGATTTAAAACCATCGCAAGATGGCAGTTGCCACGGCGGTGTGAACGTTTTATATTTAATGTTTGACACAACTGTTCTAGTGATTGCCATTACCGGTGGCAGGCATTGGCTTGGCACCTAGATGAGAACCGGGTTCTTGGGAGTTTGTAGTATTTAAGCGAAATATTATATAGCAAGCGCAAAATAACTTGAAGCGAAGAAATCGATTCTTTTCGTTTTATTTTAAAAGGATTGACTCAATAAATGAAGCAAATGATAAAACTTATTGTAAGCAAAGCAACAAAGTGTCTTCGATTTCAGTCGTATATGGGATAAATAATTATTGGATTTGCATTTAGATTTTGCATTTTTAAGCAATGCAAAAAACTTACAAAACCGTAGGAATCACATTTAAATATTTGTATTTAGGAATATCGCAAACGCAAGAAATCTAATTTTTTGACAAATAAACGATATACAAAATAAGGCATTACATTGCAGTCAATATTTTAAAAAAATAATAATTTCTATAGCAAATTTTTATTTGTAGCATTCCCCGAAACTCCGCCATATTTTTGTACTATTTTGATTAATAAACAAGAAGTAATGCCATACATAATTAATTTTGTCAGAAAATTTTTAAAAATTAATCTTTTTAAAACATAATAAACAATAAAAATAGTCTTAAAAATGCAAGTGGAATAATTAAAAACGCATTTCATCACGTTTAAATAGACTTTAAATCTCCCATATAAAAGGTGGGAGCTCCGGGGAAGCTCCAAAACATGATGACATTGGAGGCTAGCAACATCACTAATTTTGTTACGCAAGAAATAATCAAACTTCCATCAGGTATATTACACACTACACAGTATTGCCTTCAGTTGTTCAGACCTGTGCACGGTCTGGAAATGCCCCCCGTTTTCTTGCAGGATTTGTTCGCCTCCTCCGCCAAAAAATGAAAAAAATACACTAAAATTATGACGCCATCATCGCAAATATTTGCAGTTTTAAGCATAGGTGGGCAGGGGGGGGGTTGGGGGGGTTATACCCCCCAAATTTCGGATTTTGCTGACACCCCCCCCTTAAATTTGGGGTAGTCGGGGACACCCCCCCCCCCAAATTCGCCTCCCAAAGAAAAATTTTTAAGTGTTATAAAAGGACTAAAAAATTTTTCCGCGCTTCGCGCGGAGTGTTTATTACCTTATTTTCCCGTTTATTACCTTTTATTACCTTTAAATTCCCCCGCTACGCGGGCAGTTTAAATTTCCCTGCTACGCGGGCAGTTTAAATTGGCAATTTATCTTAGTTTTTCAATTTCAAATCGATTATCCCATTCAGTAGTTAAGGCATACATGTTTAATAAAACTACTATAAAACACTATTATCTTTTTTTTTAACGTTTTAAACACATGTTATAAATGTATAGTATAGCTATAAAAAACCTTAAATTTTGTAATTACTATCATTTGAAATTAAAATTTCTAGTGTATTTTAGCGCCTCAAATTATAAATTTTATCCTCCGGGGGGCATTGTTACCCCCGAACCCCCCTGACTGAATTTTTAAGATCACAGAAAATTATGTAGAAATTAGGTAAAAATCAAAAGTAAAAGGTATGTTCATGCGATCACCAGGAGACGATTTTTAAGCCGTTTTTAGTATATATTTTAAAAAATTTTCGCCTCCGGCGGCTGAGGGGACACCCCCCAGACGCCAGCCGACGCTTCGCGTCGGCTGGCGCCGCTACGCGGCGCAGGCGGCAGCGCTTCGCGCCGCTTTGACAACACTTTTTCTCCCCTCCCCCAGACTAACGCCCCCGAAATGAAATCCTGACTGCTCCACTGCACATTTTTATTAAAAGAACTAAAAAAATAAAATTTATAAGTTGCAATAAGATCTTATTTTAATTTTACACAGTTTTAAAGCATTTATAAGCTTGTTTTACGTTTTTTACGCGTTTTAAGCTCATTTTAAGGCAGCGCGGAAATATTGGATACACCCCCTCTTAAAATTTGGGTCTTACTGGACACCCCCTAAAATTTGACCCCCCCCTATACCCCCCCAAAATCCGAGAGGCTGCCCACCTATGGTTTTAAGCCTATTTTAATGTATTTTAAGCCATTTTAGACCTATTTTTACCTTATTTTCGCTTTTTTGTCCGTTTTTCCTTTCACTTTTTTTTCTCTTTTTTCACCTTTTTTTCTTCTTTTTTTTCTTTCTCTCCTGCTTGCCCCCTCCGTTTTATTGCCCCCCGCCGTTTTGGAATTACCCCTCCAATAAAACCCTTGGGCCCCCCAATAAAACCCCGGGCACAGGTCTGGTTGTTGTTTTATTTTCTCGCTGATTAACAGCCCCTTTTCTCAGATGCGTTTTTGACTGTTGAATTTAGCTTATCCAGAAAACTATACAACGCCCTTTTGTTTGTCAGCAAACCGAAAAACCATTAAAATAAGCAAATAATCAATAATAAGTAATTTAATCAATAATCAATCAAGCAAAGGATATGTACTATAAAAGCCAATTTTTTACGTACGTATGGCATGGTTATCACCGGCGGAAGAACGGTGCCAAACAAGGACTCCAGCTTAACCATGGACTCTTTTCGAATCTTGAAATAAGCGATTGATTTAACTAAAGTTACATAAACTCAATTTTTTGTCGAATTTTGAAACTATCGATTATCAATTGAAATAGCCGCTTCTATGTATAAAAGGAATAAAAAATCAAAAAGGAAAACTTAAAAATTATCACAAATAACGAGAAAAAATAATAGTTGCACTAACTAACAGCTATTGTTTACGTTTCTTTTATAGTAATACAGCCAAAAACTTCAATAAAAAAAAATTACAAATTTAGAAAAAAAGCGAAAGAAAATTAAAAAAAATATTTTGCATTAAATAAAAATAATGAAAATATGGTTTCATACATTAGGTATTGTGACGCTTATATAAATAACAATATTGTTTTTCAACAAAAATCTTTTAACAAACGAAATTAATAGGGCTTTTACTCGTAATTTGGTTATTTCAAATGGTAAGGAAAGGAAATACTTTTTGCGCAAGAATAATCTCACAGAAATAAGAATATGCGCAAGAATGCGAAATGCAAAAATGCGCAAGAATAATCACAGAAAAGATAAATAATTAACAGCTAATTTATATAAATAAAAATCTTTTATCGCAACGAAAACTATTCCCGCTAGTGATATACCCCGACGCAGTGGCGTGCCCAGGGGGGAGGGGGGGGGGGGCCGGCGGCCGCACCCCCACCCCGAAATTCGGCGAAGCCGGATTTTTTCGTTCGGGGGGGAACCTTACGTTTTTTGAATTTTGAGAGAAAAAAATTTTTTTTTTAATATTAATACAGAAACATTCCTAATGCTTTTCAAAAGCATATTAATAGTCAAAAAACAAAATTTTTCCTGCTTCGCGGGTAGTTTAAATTGACCGTTTATCTTAGTTTTTCGATTTCAAATTGATGATGTCGTTCAATAGTTAAAGCATACATTTTAAATAAAACTACTATAAACACCAATTTATAGAGATAAAAAACCTTAAATTTTTGTAATAAGTATCATCAGGAATTAAAATTTCTAGTGTATTTTGGCGCCTTAAATTAAAAATTTTCTTCCCCGGGGGCATTCTGCCCCTTGACAGCGCTGGAAGCTCTCACCCCCCAAACCCTCCTTCAGGGTTAGTATTTACTAGCCCCCCCCCCCCACCGCCCCCTCCCCAAAATGAAATCCTGAGCACGCCACTGCCCTGACGGTTCAAACTAAAGATTAAGGAATATCTTTAAAAAAAAAGAAGAATGGAATACAAAACTCCGCACAATAAGCAACACTGTACCAAAAGTTGACAATCTGATTGTGGTATGTGACTGCTCAAAAAATACCATGTATCATAAAATTTAAACATGCGCGTTAATTAAAAAATAAGCTTTTAAGAAAAATTTCTGTCGTTTTTTCTCGTCACAAATTTAACAGCAGACTATCCATTTTTGGCTAAACTAAAAGAAAAACACTACTTGCTAGGGGTCACAAAACCACACGCGCTTACAAAACCACAAACTCAAATAGTATAGATGTCACAAAATCTGGACTGACATTTAAATTACCTTCCGCAGCGCTCGCCGACTGCGATCCACAATAAACGGCGTGAGCTAGAGATGTTTAAAAAATTTCAATAAATAAGAAACCAAAAAATTATTGGAGATATAAGATTATATTTCACGAAGGTAAGGAGATAATAAGGGGAGTAAACGCGCTAGACTTAAGACTTCTAAATTCTAAAGGGGACAGAAAAACCTGGAGAAATATCCTCCGAACCAAAATGCTTTTTTTTTTCGTTTTTCAATCAGGGGCAATCAGTTTAAAAACTAGATAAATCGGGGGAAGAAAGGGGGATGGGAAAGATCCATCCAGCTTCAAACCAAAATACTTTTATTTTATTGATTTAAATTTTTAACAAAAATTTTATCAAATAACGTATTTGTGATTAAAAATAGCGTTTTTAAAAGAATGTCACATGAAACCAGAATTTTTTAAAAGTTTTTTATAAATAATATAATTAAAACACATACAAAAGAAGCGTTTTTTCCGCCACTAGAAATAACCGTACTTCCTTGATCTTTCTTTTCCGTTCCTGTACTCACCAGAAGATAGTCATCGTTATCTCGAAGAGGTTCTCTAAAAAAACAAATTTAACCAGTTTTAAAATCAACAAAAATCTAAAAAAATTATTGCTAATTATATCTAACTAAATTTTTTTGGTATAGTTTTCAGAATTTACATCACCAATACGCTATAGAAAAAAATTTATATACAATTTAAAACAGTAAATAAAGTTATTTAAATCCACAATTTTCGAAGTAATCAATCAATTTTCGTGGGCAACGCAGACCTGTGCACTGCCCCCGGGGTTTCATTGGGGAGCCAATTCCAAAACGAGGGGGCAACTTTTTTGAAACGGGGGAGGCAATAAAACGGGCGGGACAAGCAGAGGAGAAAGAAAAAAAAGAGAAAAAAAGGAGAAAAAAGTAAGAAAAAGAAGGAAATAGGGAAAAAGGGATAAAAAAAGCGAAAATAAGGTAAAAATAGGTCTAAAATGGCTTAAAATGCATTGAAATAGGCAAAAAACTGCAAAAATTTCGCGATAATGGCATCATAATAGGTAAAAAATGGCGTCATAATTTTTGGTTACTTTTTCATTTTTTTGCGAGGGGGGCAATAAAACGGGGGGAGCGAATCCTCCAATAAAACGGGGGGGGAGCATTTCCAGACCGTGCACAGGTCTGGCAACGAACAAGCGTCATGCTGTTGCACTATTATAGTAATAAACATTAATAATAAATTTACATAAAAAAGATTCATAAAGTTAAAATGGATATTTTTGTTCCGTTTCGTTCGATATCGAGCTCCATGACGTCTTGTATCATCTAGTCTCTCTATGCTCAAACTATATAAAAAATTAAAATAAAAAAACAAACAACTTTTACTTGACATAATCGACACGAAACCACAAACTTTCGCATGCAAAATCCAAGTTTCTAACCACTGCGCCATCAGCACTATCACCTGTAAAACCGTCAAAACCTTATATTATTTTCTTTTTAGTTCGACCCGTTCGATATCCAGTTCTGCCGGGTCGTGCATCCAGCTTGATCTTCCGCGTGTAAAGTCCGAGTCTCTAACCACTGCGCAATTTGGAAAAATAACCCAAACTATACAAAACCTTATTTTATTACCTTTTCAGCTCGGCCAGTTCGATATCCAGTTCCGTTGGATCGTGCATCCAGTCCGCCCTGGTTTGAAGGGCGGGGGAAATGTCCATTTCCTGCAGTTCCCGCCCAGTCGCCACTACGATCCAACCAGGGTGACACTAAATAGGATTTTTTTAACAACTTGTTTATAAAAATAAAACCCGTTTTGTTCGGTTTAGATGTGAAACATACGCCGTATGCGTTTCTTCAGCCTTTGAGTTTGTGAAACTTAAAAGTACAAGCATTAGCAAAAGGCAATTGTCTTTCTTCTTCTGTTGTTTGGTCTATGGTGTATTAGACAGCACCTCAAAGGCGATTTTGAAGGTTATGTGTTAGAGTAAACACGGAAAAAAATGAGTGAGTTTTTTAAAGTTCTTTATTATTTTATTTTGATTCAAAAATTTAAAAAAAATAATAAGAATAAAATCTGAAGGAAGTCTATCCCCACATCACATGCAAAAACTTTACTACTAGCAGCAGCTCGCTGTCGGTCCTCTTGCAAAGTTTTGGTAAAGCCTTTTTTAGAATATCTTAAGAATGCCACTACAAAAGTAAACATATAAACTGATTACATGTATTTTTGCAATATAAATAATTCATTTTCATGCATATGTAACGCAGCTCATTTTTACAAATGCAGCTCCATACTGTGTGGAGTCTCTACCACTGGTTTTGCAGTAACACCTGTGTTGCTCATGTACGACGTTAAATGAAAGATCAAAATC